>JAXFYO010020689.1:0-17295 GCA_034768055.1 Saccharina latissima
ACAACGGATGCGTGGCGCTTCCTCTCAGTTCCGTTTCGTTTTCGTGCCACACACGAAAGTCAAGGAAAGAGAGGAGAAAAACAAAATGAAGAAAAATGAAAAACGAGTACGAGTGCATAACTACTACAGGCAGTACTCGTATAATACGAACTGTCTTCTTACGGGGGACAGAGTAAAAGGACCTAAGGAAGACACAACACCTACTATATACCTGGTATTTCCCTGTTATTTTACTAACCATATTTGGTCCTATTTACTACATGGTCCCCCATAATATGGCGCTTGCGGGCAAAGTAAGCGTCTATATACCAGTCACCAACTTCTGTAACTAACTGCTGTTGTTGTCGCTATGAATAGCTACATTCCGCAGAGTCGCGCCAACCTTGGCAGTAGACCAACGCCACCGTACCAAGCACTGTTGTTATGTACGATTGATACATACGAACAGCACCATGTGGAAAACTGGGCGCCCACAACAGCAGCTGCAGTGTTCTACATATGTAGTCTACAATAGAGTAGAACAACAGCGGCAGGCAGCAGTTCGTACACAGTTCCAAGCTTGCACGCTCGTGCTGATGAGCACCTGCCGCGCGGCATTATCGGTATTCACAAGAACAATGACGGTATGATACGACGCCCTCAGCAAGAAACACGTCAATTTCCCGATTGCCGATGTATCATAGCGCGAGAACATCAACAGCAGCAGTAGTAGTGGCAAAAAACAGTCTCTGACCAAGCCGACGCGAAGATATTTTTTCTCAAGAATATATTAACCGCTTTGCAATATAACGGGTAGAGTTCTTACACTCCTGCCCCTTACGTACGCGAATGCTACACCGCAGCAGTAATGCCGCATGTATACGCAGTACACACCAAACATCGTACTTACCGCAAATAAATACCTCGGCATGTTGAGTGCCGCACCGAGCAAATTGTTGCCGTCTAAACAAGCTATATGTAAAGCGGCAGTTGCGAGAACACTTCGAGAGCGGCCTTTTGATTCAAGCCGCAGGCGGAAACACATTTTTTCACACCTCGGACAGACAGATCATCGTCAGCTCCCACTTGATGATCTAGCTCTTTCAGGGCACATAGGTTCCTGACATGTATGACCTGTATAATCTAGCTCATGTTGCCGGGTTAGAGCCATATCATCTGCACGATCTGGGACATGTTTCCTTGGTTGGACCTNNGATGATCTATCTGTAGATGTTCTGGCCGACGTGTGCAATATATAATTAAAAAAAACTTTGACGCTCGGCCGCGTGTGTTGGATCGTAGTGAGTGCTGTTGGTTATCTCTAAAAAGGAACTGCACATTGCTCTGGTTGAATGCTTTGGTTGGGTGCGGTGGGGAAAAGGGACCTTCCCTTCAGATTCACGAAGTGCGATTCTTCACACGCTCAAGACGTCTAAGTTGTAATTCCAGCATCCTTTTTGAGCCCATGGTGCGAAAGCAGCTGTCATGTTGTAGGTATCATACCACATCGCTCGATTAACTACAGTACCGCACAAATTCAGCGCAGTTACTGACCTACACAAGCAGTTTACCGTATGGCGAGCAGAACTTCACCCGCAGCCATCGCGTTTTCTGATTCCTGATACGGATGTATTTTCTGACAAGACACAGCAGCTGCAGTACGAGCAACAGCACTCGACCCTTGAATCTCCATCGATGTATATCAATATCAATGGATGGCACTCGTTCCTGCAGTTAGAAACGCCTCCCGCCCCTCCGCCGATGCCGCACGACACCACACAGGCATCGATAGCCGGCGCCTCGCTGGCGTCGATGCAGCAGTACATCTCCGACCCCGCGCGAATAGTGTACGCTTGCTGGGATCACCCGGACATCACACCGCTGGAGGGAGGCGTGTTTCGGCTGGCTTTCACGGGACAGAGCTTCTTGTCTGTCTCTATCGACATGTCGGTGGACATTAGCCTCAAGGTGGGGGCCAACGGCTTCGTGGAGGTCAAGTCCGTGGGATTCTCGATGGAGTCCATGGCCAAGCTTTTGGGCCAGGGTTTCGTGGACACGTTTTTCTTGGAGCTCGAGGGGGAACTGAGGGTGGAGGAGACGGAGACGAAGGTTCGCGCGCTGACGCTGAAGAACACGCTCTTGAGCGGCGATGTCGCGGTGACCATCGGGGGCAAGGTGAAGGAAGGACTATCTGCTGGTTGTGCTTGGTAGTTGAAATATTTGTTTATGGTGTTGGTCTGCGACATATGCGGGAACGAAGCTCCATGGATGACAGACAATGACATGAAAACGCCGAGAATGTTCCTCTGTTGGAGCTGCTTTCGCACGCGATATGTTGCGCGATGATGGGGGATAAGGACACAACACTCTGTCACGTGTCGTGCATACGGCAGCTCTATCCATGCATTCCCCCCCTTCCTGTATTTTGGGGGGGTATTGGAGTTGCCGCAAAATTAACGCTGCCGCACGGCATTATTGAGTGAAATAATCTACGACGACTGTTTAGCATGCGCCCAGGCGGGGTCAGCTCGCCCACCTCCCCTCCAGCGGATACAGGTTTTACGGTAGAGATGATCTAGAGCGGGCGATGCCCTAATATCCGCGATCCCGTCCCTCTCGTAGTAAACGTAACATTACGGCTACTACACACGAAGTGTATTGGGACCCATTTATGGTGACAAAAAACACGCCGAGTGCGATTTTACAACGCATCTATCACGGGAGGCTATAGTAATACATTCCTGGTAGTGATCAAAACCTCATGATGGACTCAAAACCAGGTTTACATACCATATGTTAGATATGATTACTATGTCCCCCGATAATAGGAACAGCGCGCAGCTGCTGCAGCAGCTCGATTATCAGCATACTTCTCGCAAGCCGCAAAGCTCCTTGCATCGATTGCAGTTTGGACCCCTCCCCTACCCCAGCAGCCTAAGGCAAAGCCTAAGGCTAAACCTAAGACTAGGGCTAAGGCTGCTTCGTGTGACCGACGATGCGGTAATCGTCATGTGTTACCTCTGAAGCTTCAGAGGGGTTTTGGCGGCAACGTGAGCAGATTTACAGACGACGGTGTCAGTGAAACGAGGCTGAAAATACTGCAGTATAGCCAGTGTCGTTGACAACTTCACTAGACACGCCATGCCCCCCCCCCCCCGCCCGCCGCGCTTAAACATGGCCGCCGCTTGCTGTCCTTATCTGCCCTTTTTCTTTATCATAGATACCGGGCTTCCTGTCCGCCACGCCTGAGCCGCTGGTGAAGGCGGCCGCCCTCGGGATAAACACTCGAGTTCTCGAGTACGTGTCGAGCACTTTTATTTCGACTATTGCGGGCGACTACCGGCAGTGGTCACGGGATCAAAAGCAGAAAGCGCAGTAGACAGACGATCGGGTCTGGAATACTTTGGAAAGGACGCCCCGGGCAGTCGGACGACCCGTCGGTTGGAAGTTTGAATGCTCGTCGCCGCAAGTCTAGATGTTTTACATTGTCGCACCGGCGGAATGTCTGCTGCGGGTGCGGCGCGACTATTGTGGGAGAGGTTGGTGGAAGGGGTTTTGGTTGATTGCCAAATTTTGCTCGATTTTTCTGTAAAATTTATGTTCGATTGTTATGTTATGGTTATACGAAGTATTATGGTATTGGTGTACGTGCCAAGAATGCCATTGGATGTCGGCCAGCCCCGGAAGCAGAAGAGGCGACCAAGGATGTCGCGTGATGTCGGTTGCACTTCGGGCTGAAAGCGTGGAGTAACTTGTCGCTTTTCCTCGGAGGAAGCCAGAAACATTCGGCGCCGATACCAGGACTACTCTGTGCATCATCGAATACTCACAACTGTACGTATGTACTTCGCATATATATGCTGTTTTATTGGCATGATGTATATCAGCGCGCTCTTGTCCCTCCGTGTATTTTCTCGTGTAGGTGACCGGACGATTGGTAACCAACTCCGCATAACCCCCCCCCCCCCTGCACGACATGAGTAACCCCCCCCCCCGGATACCACTACTAAACAATGTTATGTGTAACGCTATGATACTGCTGTCTTTTTTTTACTGTAAAGCAGAGCCAACGATATGCGTTGCTCTGCTACTCCCTACTGTAGAGGTTAATCTTGTTGCGTGCGTGTAGCGTTTTATTTTGAGGAATATTCCTATAACGTCCTGACATCTACCTCTGCTGAAGTCTGTCACGACTCGGAATCCATTTTTTGTGGATGCTCATTGGTTGGAGCATTTTTGTTTTGAGGCCTTGGGGCCGTTTGATAGAAACCGGTGTACCGTGACAGAAAATGGTATCTCCCGGTATCTCCCTATTTGGTTTGTAGAGAGTTAAGCTGATTTTCTACCGTCAACTGGCGTTAAAAAACACCGGTACATGCTTTTTATGGCGACTTTGGTAGGGAGACGGATAGGCAGACACTTTCGTATTTTCTGTTATGGAAGACCCTACAGTAGGTAAACCTAGGGAATAGGCACCCGCGCGGGCATCTTATATACGGTGCGTACTCGGGTAAGCGCTACCCCGGCTCTTCGACCTCAATTTCGACCTTAAAAAAGATGACCAATCAGAAAACTGCGGGCATGAAATCCCATTCTCTCTAGTTGTTATGATCGAAGGTATGTCGGCCAAGCCTCCACAAGGCACTCCTCTATACGAAGCATAGGAGCACGTTTTTTTTAAGACAGCACGAAGGTGCCGACTGCTATGGAGAACACGTTGCTCAGGGGTGCTGCCGCCACCACGCCCTATCTTTACGTGCGTCCCTTCTACCTAAGTAACGCGTCCCACAAACTGTAGGTCTCGAACTCTCTTTGAGAGCTAAAAGCGGGGCCACATCGCCGGCAAGACCTTACTGACGCGTTCTTAGTGTTTTCCAGCCCCTTTCCCTCGAACACACTATGGCCTAGAAAAGGCGACTCTTAACTATATGCGTATTTACACAAACGCACACTACGTGGCCACCCGGACCACATTTCCCTCTGCTACGGTGTCTGGCCTGTTAGACCAAAAAAAGCAACACACAAATCACGCCGCGAGGCGAACAATATGCCGCCTTGTCGTAACCGCACGCGCGCCCATCGCGCGCTCACACTAGCCTGCCAGACTCCACGGCTCTATGGTACGCAGGAGCCACGGGACCGTGACGATCATATACAACACGTGCCAATGCCAGGGCTCGTCCCCGCCTTCCCTTATGCGCCGGCGGGCGCCGTTCCTGCCATTCATTACTGCAGCTCACATCATTTTATACCGCCGCGTGTTGACACAAAAATGCGTGATAACGCGCTCGGATAGCTAGCCTTACACCCCATCTTCATCTTCCCACTCTTCGGCAGCCCCCCAGTCGAGGTCTACGTCAACCGCGTCAAGCCCCCTGTCAACGGTCAAGCATGGTGCCATACGGCTGTTGTTAATGATGTCGCTGTTGTTGTTGTTGGTGTCGTTGTTAGTCGTTGTTTTTTTATCACATTAAGTCTTCGACATAATTTAGTCCGTGTCGGAGGCTAACTTCAAATCCAAACGCGCACCGATACGAGTTGGCCTCAAGGGGTTTTATTTGATAAATGTACTGTAATGAATACGTGTAGAGCTGCCTTCGGGATTCCTTCGGAGACGCGGCACGAGCCCCCTCCGGAACTGTCGGCCTAGAATAGCCTAGCGCTCAAACGTAGGCTCGGCGCGCTATATCGTTGTTGGTTACAGCACTGCACATATACCAAGTTCTTCTACCGAGACAATGCGTTTTATGGCAGTGCACAAGCACTTTGTGACAAAATAAGTAAAATACAGCACTCACTTTCGCATTTCCTCGAGCCCGGACACCTCTTCCAAAACCTGTGGAGACTGGCACGCCTTCTCCACGAAGCCCCACCCTTCGAATCGGTGGGCGGCGACCACCGGCGCGGAGCACGCTGTGCAACGGTCGAACGCTAGAGCTGACGGCGTTACCGTGGTGAAACTCGCAATGAACCCGCGGACCTGTGGGGAGGGGCAGACAGAGGGGGAGGAGAAGGGAGAGAGAGGGATAGGGGGACGGAGAGAGTGGGTGGAAAGGGGGGAGGGAGGGATGAGCCGAACGTTACCGTCATTTCAAGACCAGTCGTCGTATTACACGTACGGTTCCCTGCCGGTGTCCTGCTCCTGCGGGTCATGTCGGTCAAGCAATGGTCAAGCTATGACCGGTGATGGCGATTCACGCCTCTGCGCCTCTGTTCCTCCCCCGCCTTGAACAAGAACAAGGACTGAATAGCTCAGGGCCAAGGGTCTAGACAAGGCCCTTCTTCTGTGGCACGCGATGCAATACACCCACCATACTCAACCTCACTGCCCTTCCACCATCTGCCAAGTGTTCCACGCGAGAACACGCTAACATGATACACGGCGCTCAATCAAGTATCTATTTTTCGCCCCAAGCCGCAAAACAAAAACGGTAAGACCCATGATAAAAACACCGGACAAATCACCTCAAAAGCAGGGGAAACATCCAACCACCAAAACCCAGTGTCGAAACCCAGCGCCAACTGTCAGTCACGAAGTCAACCGACCCAAAAAACAATACCTGGTGTGGTAGCGCTCCCAGAGGATGCCCTTCCTGTCCGGCCGCCGCCGCTGCCTGCGCCGCCCCCAGTCCCTTGGCCCTCCCGGCGCTGTCGTCCGCCGGCGCGCGCTGTCTGAGGGGGTGGTGAAGCAACCCCACCGTCATCTCCACCGCCGTCGCGGCTGCCATGGGGGCCAGCCCCGGCCGCGTCACGGTGCACTGCTGGTCCAAGGTGCGATTGAGGGACGAGTTCTCGGGGGCGACGACGTCGGTACAGAAGTAGCACCCAAGTCGGGGCGGCGTGTCTACGTCAGCAACCGGGGTGGCGACCGCGGCGGCGCCAGCAGTAAGCCCAGGGGAGAGAGGACTAGACCCCTCAACACATGGGGGAACCCGTGCCTCCGCCTCTACCTCTGCCTCTCCCGAGGCTTCCGGCTGCTGTGGTCCCTCCGACACCTCTTCCTCGGGAGCCCCGCCGTGCCTCACAACCAAGAAAGAGTCCAACCCAAGCGCGGCGTTGATGCAGATTTTATCGTGCTTGGCGGAGAGCAGCGTCGGCAGCCAGCGGGACTCCCTCGAGTCCGTGAGGATGTACACCACGTCGTGCGACGAGACCAACGCCTCGAGCGTCTCCGCGTCGCCCTTCGCCTTCTCCGTCTCCGCCCCGGGCGTGAGGGGGTGCCCCGGCATGGGGATCGTCAGAACGTGCCCCGCTGACTTCGCCCCGGGGTACACGGTGCGCAAAGCCGATGCCGCCGCCTCCGCCTTGAACCTCCCGCCCCCCTTGCAGTCCTCGAAATTGAACAGCGACTGCCGGACCGGGTTGGAGTAGGAGATGCGACCGTTGTCCGCGAGGGTGATGTGCTGCACCCCCCATCCCATGAGGCAGCGAGCGACCGCGCAGCCCAGCGTGCCTGAGGTAGCGCACATCGACACCGATAGGAAAAGATAGCCACGTACGTGCAGCATGTCGTGTTCAGGTGGGACGGCAAAGGGGATGGGTGAGGCACACCTCAAAAATACAATATTCCGTACCAGGTACAGAACACCCACTCAGTCATGAAGCCGAAAACGCAACACGTAGAATCCGGGACACTAACACCAAAGGACACGCCAGGATGACAAAAAACAACTAGAAAATCTCTCCGCGCGAGCGCCCTCACCCGCCCCCAACAGCAAGCACTTTGTCCGCGCTAGCAGCTCCACATCCAGCTCCGGCAGCGCCCTCCAGCGCATGAGCTTGATGTTCAATCGAACGCTGTTCTCCGCAAGTCGCGACGGGTCGAGCACAGAGCTCAGGTCCGACATCCGAGGCCCCGGACGGCCTCCGGCATTCGGCTCCCACCCTAAGGAACCGACTCGGGCCGTGAGCCATGCTTCTTTCGCCGTCTCGAGGCCATGCTCGGTCGAAGGTGCCCCGGACAGATCGATGTCGATAATCACGCTGCGGTCGAGACTCGAACTGCCTAATGCTGCGCGAGGGGCGTAATGGCGGCGTGTTGATTCGGCGGATAAGGTGGGAGGGTGGAAGCAATGGTGCGAGGCGATCGAGAGGGCGACTGGGGGTCGTAAGGCGTGCGCAATTCCACTGTTCATCACGTTCGGGTAAAATGCGAGGACGCGGCGAACATTGCGAAATTCCCTGGCCAACGATCATGGGATGCCGACCTTAATGCTCGATTACCTTGTACACAGGCTGGGTACACGCAACACAAGACCGGCTCATCCATATCACCGCGGAAAGCCATGGGCAAAACAAGTACAGCGCCGAGCGGCTGAGCGACGGGGCGTCCGTCTGATAGAGGTGATGTCAAAACTTACCCAATCACGCCATTTTCCGGTAGATGGATGCCAACGCAGAACACCGACCACCTGATAAACCCCACACGCCTACCGCAGTACACACGCGGCGAAGGCACCGAGTGTCCACCCCCGGCCACATAAAAACTCTCGCACTATGGCTACCCTCACGCCGTCGACCCTCCCTCCCCCCAACTTAATTCAATTTTCGGGGTGCGAGCTCACCATCAGGTACCAAGCCCTCCGATACCGCGCCTGCCCCCCCCCCGGCCAATGTTGGGCGCGGAACGTGCTCTCTGAAGCAGAGCACCCTCGCCAGCTTTACGCCCCACCTCGCCGACAGGAGCATCAGAAAATTCCGGAGGGGCCAGCCGGGCGTCCCGCCAGGTTCTGAGCACGGGTCGACAAACCCGAACAACATCTTGCCCTTCGCGCTCTCCTCTCCTGCGTCCCGGGCGGTCTCGCGCTCTCCCTCATACTCCAAGAGCGACAGCACCCTCAGGCTCTGCGTCTGCAGCCCCACTCCCTCCCCAGATCGCGTTACCACGACGACAAAAAATGGTGGGCAGCCGGGGCGCCCGGTGCCCTCCAAGGATTGGGCCCAAAGGGCAGCCAGCCCCTGTACCACCAAGGAGGCGTCGGCACCGCTGAGGACCGACGAGGCGGGCGCCGGTCTAGAGGATAATCGGAACAGCGCCTGGTTGCCCAGGGTGGGGAAGGCGAACCAGTGTAAGAATGCGCTCTTCTTGAGGTCGGCAAAGGTTAGCAGGAGGAAGCGGAGGAGGCGTTCGGGCTCGGCTACCGCCCGTCCGCTCTCAACGGCGTCTGCCCAGGTCTCGGCTGCAATCGCCGCCAGCGTTGCGCGCTTGTCGAGATCCTTAAACGCCTGGGAGTAGGGGGAAGGGGGGGGTTCGATACGCACATGGAGATAATGTTAAAGGAGGATAAAAAAAAATTCGTTAGGTCCTCACGCGGAAGCGTTGGAGTGTACGGTGCAGGCTTGGGCCAAAATAATATACCCGTGTGATGGTAAGCAAGTACGAACATCGATAATACCGTAATTGTTTTGTCATCATACCCGGGCCCCGAAGTTTGCAACACCATGGAAGCATGTCTCGCACATTAAGGCGGGGACTCCCCCCCTTCACCGACCGGGCGCGATCGAGAATGTGTCTCGTGAGACAGGCAGCGCTTGGTCTCAGAGGCTGGAAGTGTGTCCCACTCCGGGCAGCCTATGATAACACGTTTTACATAGTAAGGTCATACGGTCGGCGGTGATGGCGTTGTTCGGAGCTTGACTCGTCGACACCACGTGCAGCCCCCCGGCCATGCCCTTGGCGAAATACCCCATATTGCTGAAGCTAATAGATGGCTGCGATATTCGATGCGCGCGGACGCAGCGAGCAATTCGGGCGTGCTGGTGACCCCTGTAATGTGAGCCGTTGATGGTGGTACTGTACGAGTAGTGGCAGGTGTGATGGTGGTGCTGCTGCCACAGCGGCACCTCTGTAACGGAGTCACAAGAGGCAGCGCCCCCCCCCGGTCGTGAAGCGTGATGTCTCATCATACCAACGGACAAACGGGAGTAGATGGTTTGAGCGCAAGCCAAACGAAAACCCTTCACAAGGAGAAACATCAAGAAGATGTGAAAGCTGTACGTATCATAATACTGGTATGTACGAAGTTTATTATGTCGTAGTCTAATACGTACAAGTCTATTAATAATAACACAGGTAGACTATCAACAGTCTCCTGGTACAATTGAAGGGTACCTGGTGCGAGGTATCGGTACCACCCTGGGACAGCAGCCATACTTGTCATACTGATGTGGCTTATCAATCCATAGAGGATGTACAGCAGTGTACTTGCTCCTGTCTCGTACACACAGCAACCGCCGTAGTTACAGGACAAACTACAAAGACACTGATCACAGCAAAGACAAGCTGAAATCTACCGGAGCATCCCGCCGCATTATACTGAAGTTAGCGTATAACAACCCTCTTCCCGAGCAAGAAGTCCAGCCTGCGCCAGCATCCCTGCTTCTCACCTCTGGTTATATCATACCAGGTACCATGCACTACCCTGATACCAGGTACTCGTACCAAATAAATAGCTGCCGTGTGTAACACATCTACTACTACTGTCTGTAAGAGTACAGACAGTACTCACTTCTTTGGTGTTGACGTTCTTGACGTAGCCCATGGCGCGGCACTCCTCAAAACGAGCTCCGGGCCCGGCCCGCCTTTGTTCGTCCGCGTCCTCCGCAAACGACTCGCCCAGCAGGCTCAGGCGGCATGGCGCCCTGGCTTCGTGGCCGGAGCCGTAAAACCCGCAGATTGACTGTCGTTGCGGTCGGTGGCAGTTTTAGATGTTTGATGATCCGATGTTTGTATGAAGTTTGGGCGTTTTGATGTTTTGATGTTTTGATGTAGCGGCGACGGGTGTCGGCGATGGCGTCATATGTTTTGGAGGGCGGTGTGGCGGTGTCAGTGTCCGTTGGAGCGAATACGGGAGTTCGAAAACATAGGGAGGCACGCGTCGAAAGCGGGCAGCGCACACGTGTCCAGCGCTCAGCTCCTCTGAGCTTTTCAGTTTCAGGGCGTTGGATACCTCGTTTGCAGCTCGGTTGTAACATCAGAGAGGGTTATCAAGCGCCCCTTACCCCGTATCGATGAGCAGAAGGGTGTCCCTTGGTAGGACGAAACGCCGCGTGTGAGGTATTCTGCTGACAACAGAGTGTGGTTGTTCAAGTCACGGGCGTGCCTGCGTAGCTGTGAGAACACTACTCGTACCAGGCCTTGGGCCAATACAAAGTTGAAGTTGTACTTGCTGCTGCTGCTGCTGTTGATACTCGTCTGTAGATCGATTGCTATAGTCTCCCTTGCAGACACACAACCGTATCTACCACGACAGAAGAAAAAACAGACCTCGCAGGCCTCGCACGTAAACTCTTGCACAAGCACCAGCTACGTAGCGGTACGCACGAGCTGAAACTAACCACCCCCTCCCCTCGAGGACTCGCGTACGTATATACATATGTACCAGAGCAAGAACATCGTACGATCATACGATCATACCTGAGCGTCGTCGTTGAGGCGGTACGTGTCTAGTTTCTTCGCAGCAAGCTCAGTCCAGAATTCGACCTTCACCAGGCTCGAGAAAGCCTGCGTGCAGGTTCCAAGGTTAGTGTGGTCAGCTGGGCAGGCAAGCATACACCCTGGAAACAGCCAAGCGCGCAACAACAACGTGTGCTTGACCTTCTCTGTCCGCGATACCACACGTGTACGTCGGGCAACTGAGAGGAAACGTGTGGAATACTAGGTTGACGAAAGAAAAATACACAATCGATCCGTCGCGTTCGCCAGCAAAACGTTGGTGGCGCTACCCGCCCAGTCCGCGGACAAGGTTTGAACTAGCCACCCGTTCATAGCCTTACCACGAACTTGAGAGCATCTTCAGGCGATGTTGCTGGAGGCATAGGTACTGCTTTGAGTACGAGTATCAGGCAGCAGGTAGCAGGTAGCAGGTAGAATGACCACGCGGTGTGTTTTCAACGGGGATGAAAAACGAATTTTCCCAATTGTGTCGGCTTCCTAAGCTGTATGGTACTCCCAGAAACAAACCACCGGCAAACGATCTCGTGGGCACGACATGTCTTTGTCTCTGTGCGGACTCTGGACTGCCTTGTTTCTGCTGCTAACCAGTGCTACCACAGAGGCAACACGCATAATGGCAAGGTGAGACCAGCGCAGATCACATTCCTTAATATCAGCCCGCATAGGACCAGCAACCCCTTCTCGGATGATGCAAACATGCCAAGATTCTGCTCACGTACACGTATCATGCTACCGGTGGTATGATATNNTTGCACTCTCCCCGTTGTCGAGAACAGCAGCTTTGAAATTTGTTCGAGGGGGTGTGTTGTCTTGCGTGTTGAATAGTAATAGTATACGTACCATACGTACGTGCGCAGGATTTACTTTCAGTGGCACTGCTGTCCATCCCTACGAGTATGTTCAACGTGTCGCAACAGCGAATCAATAGTCCGCGCGATGCAGCAACACGGGGCAAAATCTTCATCGTCTCGTTTCTGGAAATCCGATGGAGATTCCCGTCGCAGGCTGTTGAGGCAGCTTAGATTCAGTGGAGAATGAAGAGTGAAGAGATAAAATTGGTAGCATCAGCTTCCTCAGGATCGCCGTGTTCCGGGCTCCATATCATCATGTACGTACTGGTACCCGGTAAATGTTACCCTCCTATAAATACTGCTGGAGACAGGAGGCAACAGTATTTAGTGCTCTAAGGAGACTCGTGACTCGTGACCACGGGGTACACATTGTGACGACAATGAGCTCATACGAGGTCAACAACAACACCTGCTGGGAACAAGAGAATACTACGAGTACCGTAATTATCTAAGAGCCACTCAGTACTTGGTACTTGGTACCAGGTATCGCGCGTACATGTTACCTGATACCTGGTTCCACGTACCCGTAAAGGCATGTTTTATCATCGTAGGGACTCAGCCACGGTTGTTTCTCGGGGTACTGCTACTGTACACTGCTGTACATTCGTGAACATGACCTCTGTGATCGCATACATGAGCGCATCGCCTTGGAGGGGGCTTACCGTCGCCGTGCAGTACAGGGCACAACAGTACACAGCAGACTCCGAGGTCTGCGGGGAATCTGGAATATAGTAACTTTGTAATTGCCCGCGTTGCCGGGGAAAATGTTGAGCCACGAGCACGAGTGTACGGTACTTGGTAAATGGTATATATGCTGTGCTTCGGGTATCATGAATATCGAATTGTTAATTGTAATCTGCATTCTGCATTGCGAGTGAATGGTCGGTGGGCTAGGGCTCGCCGCAGCAGTGATCGATACCTGATAAATGTGTCTTCATGCAGTGTTCCTTGGCCGCGTGGGCGGGGAAACCCCGTCAACAGGTGCACTAGGCAGGAAGGCAGGCAAACAAAGCCGTGGCGGGCGGCAGCCTNNCAACAAAGCCGTGGCGGGCGGCAGTCCGTTATTCGTGCAGAAGTATGTACGAGGTTTCAGGAAACGACATGCTTACTGGTATTGTCTTTATTGGGCCGAAGACCTGCCAGCACGTTCTGCCCGCTGCATTCCTACTCCTACTGTAGTAATCCTTACTCCTTACTGCTGTTTTCACGATGGAGGGAAAGTGATCAAAGTGCAAGTAAAAAGCCGCGGAGGCCGCGCGACCAAACAAGGTATACCTCGATAGACGCTCTTTTATAATACGAAGTACGTGTACACAGCAGTAGTCGGTCATTGTACCGGTATGATATGGTGTTACCCATGCTGTAGAATACTCCGCCGGCTGCTGGAAACAGGAATTACTTGGTGGGATCACGTATCGCAACAGTTATATTCGCACCCACAACAATTGCCAGTAGTATATATAGTGGCGTTTTTTCATCAGCTGAACCTTCGAAACGCCACCTGCCTCGAATGAAATTCCTGCTTCCGCCGCGCAGCGATGGAGCAACTGGGAGCATCAAGTGCCTTTTCTCTGATATCGACGGTGAGGGTGCTTGATGATTTTTTTTATTGTCCTGTCTAACCTGGTTCTATCGGGAACGCTTCAAAGCAGTATGTATGCTTTCTGTGCTCCTTCATTGAGAATTAGCCACACCACCTGCACGGCCCGTGCTATGCTCGTGGGCCATTCTGCTTTCCTGTACAGTGTGGAGCAGATACCTCGCACCCTCGATTGCGTCGTCCTCTGCTCTGAGCGAACGCAACGCTTTCCATTGAGGGTGCGAATTTTGGTGTCGCTTGTTTTTTTCACTTCAATCACGCGAGACGAGACTACACTACGTCTGCAGGATTCCCAGGGAAACAGCAATGCTTTGTAGTGACCTCTGTTCTTCAAACCAAAGTGTGTACTGGAGCCGAGTACCTCGCATAGCTACGCATGACACGCTTTATCTTTTGCCGCCCCGAAAACAACGCAAACCATGCGACGCTATCATCCGTACGCCAAAAAGTACGTATACGTTGCCGCGTTCGCCCTCACAAGCGGTTCTTAGTAGGATGCAGCTCTCTCTTCGTGCAACTCGCCGAACGCCTCGCGTCGCTTCGCGCTTAATGCTAGCAATGTCTGCCTGGTCGGTGAAACCCCAACGAGCTCCGTCCCAACTTTATAGGGATAGGAGGGTCTATGGTCATACAACTACGACCTTGCATGACAATGAGTACACCCCCCCCACCCTACCCCCCTCGAAAAATACGCAGGAACCATGGTGCACTACTACGAAGACGGCGCCAACGCACCGGGGCTTCCCGAAGTAATCTCCCTGCCAGCCTCTCTCACTGGACGCATGGCTCGCATCTCCGTCGAAACCCTCAAGCTCGCGGCCCGCGTGCGCTCGAGCGGCGCTCGCCTCGTCCTCGTTTCGGGGACCCGATACTCTACGTTCGTCAAACGCCTCCCCTACCTCCCGCGGGCAGACGCCTACGTGATCGAAAACGGGGGGCGAATTTTCTATCCGCAAGGGGCTGCGACGGGGGGCGTGGAAACTCCTAAGGGCGAGGGCGGAAGCACCGTCGACAGCTCTAGTGGCGTCCCCTCGGATTTAGCATCGGCAGTTGGCGATCCCTCGCTCACCGCCCATCCTGAGTCCGCGCTGACAGAGGACTTGCAGTGGAGGAGCAAGATGGAGGGCGTGACGGGGCCGGCATCTCAGGACGCGAAGAAGCCGGAGGATAGGGAGGGGCCGCTCTGGGAGCTGTACCGGAAGGCTGTTTCCGAGGGGTTTGAGGTAGATACGAATACGTACTACACAATGCTGAGGTAAGACACAATGCTGAGGCAAGGGTGTCTGTGTAAGCGAGCAGCTTGTGGCGTCCTTGTTGTGCGGCCGTGGTTGGGTTGGGTTGATACACAACGTGGCCGACCTGTCGATATGTAGCACACTCAACCTACTGCTAAAACATATCCGCACAAGATACACAACGTGTTGGGAGTCCGGCTAAGGATGGATACACTTTTGCTTGATTATTGTTGACAGGATTAAAGTCAAAGCCGGTACCAGCACAAAGAAGAGGGGCAGAGACGATGCCGAGGGGGTGGGGGAAGACACGGAGAACGAGCGAGGCGGCGAAGCTGCCGTGAAGAAGTTATTGGACTCCTTGCCTTCTGGCCTTCTCGTGGTGACGAACTTTGGATTGGTGGACATTTGTCCCGAGCTGAGCGGCAAGCACAACGCCGCAGCTTACATAGCGGCGGAACACTTCGGGATTCCGTTGGAAAGCTGTGCTTCCATGGGAGACGACGACAACGATATCGCGTTGGTGAGCATGGCGATCGCCATTCTTCTTGAAAGGGTATCTCCGGCGTATTTTTTTTTGCGTACGAGAGCGCCGTGAAACCCATCTCCGGGCCAATCTTGCTTCGTTAAGCGACAGCCTAACTGTGAACTGCACATCGAAGTACATGTGTACACAAAGTCCCAACTCCCACATTGTTGCCTTGTATTACCGACAGGACCCATTTTGGTTCAACTCGTGCTGCATAGGTGTCAATCTTGCAGTGCTTCGCCTGTTGAATCTCGTGATTGACCCCCCCCCCCATATTTACTGGACACACTCGATACCCCCTTCGCAAGGAACGAGGGAGTTGGAGTTGGTAGTCATAATCCTGCAAAAAAGACCGCGTAATGTTTTACTCACTTTGTGGTTTCGCTTTTGTGACCCGACAGGCCAATACGATGGGTAAGGGGGCCTTCATTACGACGTTTTCGTCCGAGTCCGTCGAGACTGCGGCAAAGGCTAACCCGAAGCAGTTCACGGTGGCCAAGGAAGAGGGGGTGCTGTCATCGGAAGAGATGCTGAGGCTCATTCTAGCGGCGTGCTCGTGATTAGCCACGGCCAACTGTATGTTATAGAGCGTGTTCGTTTGCCCCCCTTGGGCAGTAGCCGATGCTATGTAGAGAGAGTGGTGTACATGGAGGCGTTCAGAGTTGTTGGCTGCACCAAAGCCTGAATACCTCTTCGAAATCTCGACTTTGTCAGTTGGCTGTACAAGGCACTTGCCTGCAGGCCTTCTTCACTTGGAACTCCCTGGTGGAACTACAATAGTTTAATGCATGATGAGCTCTTACTGTGGTTCTAGATTTTCTAGAGGACCTGTCAATGGGTCGGGGTATACAGATAATTTTAGCATGTGGTGCAAATAAGGACGGAGAGAGTAGCGCGCATTTTGAACGGTTTCGAGATGTCAAGCTTGGCAAGCCGAACCTTGGGTCGACAGCGTGCAAGGACATTGCGCGTGCTTCAAAGCACAGGGCCGGGTATATCGTAAATCCCCGTTATGTTTTTGTCGTAAGGAGGCGTTTTTTTGTAGAAAAGAGCGACGCCGCTGTGTGTGACTCGGATAATGCCCACGATCAAATGCAAGAACAACGGCCAGTAGTAGATACACCTCTTGTCGCGATTTACACTTTAGAGTATGTGCCGTTCAGTGCGCTTGATGGCCGGTCGGAGGAGCGAGGCATCATCTAACGATGCGATATAGTTTGCTACTTTTACTAGCAATACTGCGGCTACGGATAACACGCAGCTTCAAATCATTTTTCATCGGCTGCTCTTTTGCCCGTTTCTGAAGCAGCCGCCTGGTATCTCGTAGGAAGGAGTGCGGGATGATAATACACGTCATACATCTCGACATATAATAGTACCCAACAGCAGTAGTACAAGTAGTAGACGATNNTATTACTATCTACGTACGAGAAATATTATACGCCGTACACGCGCCGTACGCAAATAAAAACGCACACGGATACTCGTACGATTGCAAGGCCTTCTACTATCTCGAGTAGGGATGTACATCAACTCATAATCACGTGTTGATTATGATTATTTTTGATGATTAATTTTAATCACGTGATGTGATTAGTTCTTGTTGATTGTTGATTATAAATCAACTAGCCATGATTAGTTGATTATTG
>JAXFYO010020722.1:0-13687 GCA_034768055.1 Saccharina latissima
TTGGTCGATTGTAGCTACTCTTCCGCCCCCCCTCCCCGGTACGCCTCCTGCCCCGTACCGGGGTTTTATTGTACGTATCCAGCGTGGATACGTGAAACTTCCTACAGTGAGGTCGACACCCCCACAAAGGTGCTGCCGGTGCCTCCGCCTGCAAGTGGGCTTTATCCCCAAAACATGCTGCCATTTGTTTTCCTTGTTACGTCGACAGCAGGGGAAGCGGCGTGGGGCAGGCAGGCAGTGCGCCAACAACGCCGGAAGCGCTAGCAAACCCCTGCCCTAGTTTCACGGCCTCCGTCCCACCTCTCCCCTTTCGCGTCCGCTCCTTCGGTGGCTGAACCCGACAGATAAAGGCGACCTTCTTGACGTCGAAAAAGACACTTCCTAAGTCGGGGACGTCGGCGTTAAGCAGGACCCGTCTTCGCCGCGCTTGGAAAGCGAAGGGATCGACGACGCCGGCTGTTAGCGGTACGTATCGCCTAATCACGCCTCCCTTTTTTTATTTTTTGTTTCCGAAGTCGTTTGTGCGTTTTCCTGCACGCACTCGCTGTCGTTTCGCCCGCTGTTAGCGGTACGTACAGTAGTGGTACCTCTATAGTGCCGGTTGCCCGCTATAGTGCCTGTGAAATCGTTTGGCACAGATGGGATTCACCAGTTATTGTGGTTGTGTGCGGACTCGTGCCGGTTGCCGCAATAGTGCCGGTATTTTGTTGGCAGGCTCATACCGGCACTATTGAGGGACTCTTACGGTATCACCAAATCACACCTCCTCTTTATTTCGCCCCCCCTATGTGGTTTTTGCGTTCGCTGCATGCATTCACACGCTTTGCTTGCGCTTTAACTTTGCATGTGATACCTCGTTTTTTCCTTCTTCGGGGTTGATCCGCTCCGCGCTCGTCATCACGACGGCTCCAAGTTTGTTTCGTTACAGCCCGGAATAATGTTTTCGTCGTCAAGCGGTTTCTGGCACGTTTTTCTGCGGTATTTATTGCGCCATGGCTGTTGCGCCATATTCTGAGCTCGTGATGCCCGCGTCGCGTATTTTTCTGGTGGATTTTTATTAGTGGGAGATCGCTGACACTTATTTTGGGGACTTGTGTCAACCTCAACTCATCGCCCCCCGCCTAACGAATGCAGAAATCACTGCTCCGCTGCCGAAATCATGTGCTCTGTGTTCTATTCCCTTTCCCAGTGCCGATAGCCGACTCCAGCGTTGGTGCTCGCGCGGGGGGCTCCGGCGATCCGAGCGTTGGCAGTGGTGGCAGCATGCTCGTAGGACCGTCGACTACGTGGGATTCGGCCTCTGACGCCGGTGAGCCCTCGTGACGTCATCCCCCCCATATATGGGTTTATAGAGGCGATGGGGGATTTGGGAAAACCCTTGTTCGCCGGCACGCATACCAGGTGCCAGGGATCAAAAGGCGCGCAGAACTTCGCGTAGGCAGTACCAGAATATGTTTTGCTTTTTTTAGTAGTTTCAGTTTCGGTATTTCGAATACCGTACCGTCTTATGGTATTTCCGGTTCGGTGTTATTCCGGTATCGGTATTATTCTGGTATCCATCACTATCGCTGAGGGGTTTCATTCCTTTTCCTCGAGGAGATCCACTTCTTCGTCGAGCCGAAGGACTTCGGCCTCGCTAGCTCGCTGTGGTGTTCGTTGTTCCGTTTGACGATCCTTCGTTGTCGGTTCATGCCTGCTACGCTTGGTCGACACGGTCTATCGCTTACAGGTGATGCGGCGGCGGAAGACACAGGGGAAAGGAACATCCCCTCACCTTACTCAGAACCGGCAGCAAAGGTGCGGTGTTATTTTCACTGAATCCGAGGCTCGCATGGGCGATGAAACGAAACCGGGGGGGGGCGCAATTTCGAATGAACGAAAGTAGCACTACCTAATCAAACGGCCTAGGGTCGTACTGTTCAAGCTCCCCGGAGGAAGGACTGCTTGCCTCTCGGTGTGCTTGTCGATGTCATTTGTCGTGCTCACATGACTTTGTCGATACGATCAATGTTATTTCTCGCCTAGAAGCTTTTTGCTAGAGAGGTCGCGGCGTCTAATCATCGGAATATATACGAGTGCGGTTTGTCGATGCCCGCAACCACCCCTGACCAACACAGTATTGAGCCCCGGTTGCGAGGGGAAACGAAGCGAAAACAACTACGTATGCACATTTTAGCCTTCGGTAGCGCTTCCAGTGGTCCCCCCTTACCACCCAGGGGGGAATTAGCTTGGCTTTTATTGGTGACGGATCGTTACCGCGGAGTGGCTGCACCGCGTCCCACTCGGCACCCTATACCTAGAGCAATCGCCTTGCCTACTTAAACCGTCAGCGATACACATCAACCGACCGACCCGAGCGGCAGCGGTTGGAAACATTTGCGATCTGTTACTGTTTGTCGCGGACTCTCGTAGAGAGGAAGCGGTGGGAAGGGTTAAGTTTCTTGGTTCCTGGCTTTGAAGCTCGTTGACTCACAAGCCTTGAACGCGGTGATTTTTGGTCGTCGGTCGAAACAGGAGGCAACGGTGGCAAGGGAGGACGACACTGGTATGATGGAGAAGCCTATGGCGGTCAAACATCTCCGACTGGGCGAGGTAAGGAATGGGGTGTTGGGAAGGCACAAACAGGTTCCCCCGTGGGTGCTATCGCGGTTATCCTCCCTCGTCGTGGCAAGCTGTGCGGGTGTAGGGTGGACCCTGCCTCGCAGCCGTTTTTTGTTGTTGCAGCTGCTCCTTGATTTATAGGGTCGTTTTTTCGGTCTCCACTTCGTTGCGTACGCGTGCTGCGACGTTTCACGTGCTGCCTCACGAAACGCTGTCTATGATATCGTCTCTTCAACAAAATCCTCTTGTTTGTTACCAAGCCGGTCGCCCCGGTGGTCTTTTAATAGTGGTCAGCCTAAAAAACTACCAAGGTCGAAGGCCAGGGTTGCGTTTCGAACCCTTCCATGTTTTAGGGTTCTTTGTTTCGAACCAAATCGACTGCAGGAAGCGCCTGGCGTGTGTGTGCAAATTTCGACGCGAGTCAACGAGGGAAGAAAGTGCTGTACCCTTGTCGCGATAAAACAAAGGGACGTCCCGTAGTGGGGAGTGAGAAGAAGAACCTGCTTTGCGGCGTCGGATCTGAGTTACGACTATTAATAGGGGGGAGAGATACAAGAAGGGCGAGGATTATAATGGGATGGGATAAAACTATATATGTGGCGCCAATAACATGATCAGCGTGCGTGTATTAATTGGCGCCGTTGATGCCGATATTTGGTGATGTAAGAGAGACCACCCGATTTTCATGGAGGAGCCTCATTCGCGATCGCTGACCTTGCCTGTGAGGAATAATGATTTCGTCACGCTGGGCCAACCGATGCGCTTTTCAGTCGTATGGCCACTTGTATGAACCCCTCCCACCGAGTGATAGGCTCATGGCGCGGCTATATTTCTGTACACCCACTACCTACGCAACGGTCGTCAGATGTACTCTAGGTAGTGTCGAGCTTGCGGTTAGTGTGCAATGTCCCACGTCGTTCAGCCCCTTGCGGACTGTGCTTGTGTTGGAACTTCGTGCTGACGCCGCTGAGCACATGCCACGTGCCAGGTGAACATTTTCCTGACCTACATGGGAGACCGTTACATGGAGCTCGAGGACGTGGATAACGTGCACCTCAAGTTGCATCCCATGGTCTACACCAACAAAACGTGGACCCCGCGGAAGCTTCTGCTAAGGATAAGAAGAGACGTGATCCTTGACATCCTCTCACAGGTTGGTCGTGGTGACGCTGTGCACAACCCCCGAGCTTGACCGCGACGGCCACCAATTTGGAACGTTCCAGACGTTCTGCGTTGTGTGGAACGTGTCGTGGAGGGTGGTGCAGCAACGCTTTTAGGTTGGAAGAAGCTACTATACTACGTAAATCTTAGGGTGTTAGCATGCAAATATAAATTCATTCCCTGTAAGGTTGCATGCGTGTGTGGCCTTACCATAACACCTCCTGTCCGCATTGAGCCATGTGTCGATGCTCATCGCCCTTTGGCGTGCCGGTCTGGAGCTTGAGGGGGGCAGGGCCGACGTACTGCAAATTCAAGAGCGTGAAAACTAAAGTCGGCGGACTTTAGAGGACCGTCGTTACTTTCAAAACCGCGTGGAGTTGCGTGTTCGCCATCTGGCGTGTAAGGTTTCAGAATATGACATCACCCCCATAAGTCAAACAGTACGTTTTTCACATGAAACTGCAATAAGCAGTCAGTTTTATGTGACGGCGTTGATGTAAGATTGTCATCAGCGGGGGACGGCCAACGCGCCCATAGTGGACAAACTTATCCTATAGATACAAGTTTTACATACGTTACATACGCGGTACATGGCTTCATACGCCTAAGCTGCCTCAACTTGAGTGATGCGCGGAATCATGAGCGTCATTCCCGAGCCTCTGTAACCCTTTACCCCCCCCCCCCTGACCCACCCCCCCAACGGGTCGGCTACGGGTCTTAACACTTTTCATTTACGTGTTTGCTTCCAGGTTAGCCGCAACTTCAACAATCTCGGAAACTTCCTGAACACACGTGTCGCGCCAAAATCAGGCGTATCCACGAACCCCTCGTCCTCGGCCTCTGCCGCGACGCCATCTGCCGCCGGCTTGGTCGGCGGTGGCAGGCGCGGAGGCCGTAAAGACGCTGCCAGCGGTAAACCTAGTGGCGCAAAGGGAAGCGCAATCCCCGCATCGCTGGGAAAGAACTTCGGACGGCCGTTCTCTTCCGAGTTTCTGGCGGACACTCTCAACGCAGTGTCACGATCGGTGTCCCCCGTCGTGCGCCAGAACTCCCTGAGAAAATGGGGAGCGCGGGAACCGCCCGGGGAGGAGGGCCGTAGGGAGGAAGGAGGAAGTGCAGCAAGTACACCCAGTGGAGGCGCGAGGCGGAGGGTTGGGTGGGGCACGTCGAGGCGCCAAGTGACATCGCCGGGGTTTGCTTCGCCTCAGACCGACACAATGGCACCGAGACAACGCGATATTTTTGATTCCGACGATTATTCGCAGGAAGAGGTCGACGACTCTTCGATTACGATCGGCCCCGCTGCGGCGGCAGCGGCGGCTGCAGCGGAAGCTGCTAGCGCGCAAGCCTTTGCTGACGCTGAGCTGGCTGGAATGGTTGCCGGTAGAAGTCCAGGTGGCGGCGGTAGTGGGGCCGCAGCGCGCTCGAGGGCGGACGAACATGATGCCAAGTTGCTCTTGTTCGGGCGGCAGCTGGGAGGCGGATTGGGGGGCGCTGGAGGCGGGGGCGCTGGTGGGGTCGGCGCATCGACGGGTGGCACCACAGGAAAATCGCTTTTGTCCATGGGGCTTCCCCAGGGCATAAAAAGGCTTGCTTTCCCCGGCAAGAGAGGGGGGGGCGGAGGCGGCAACAGTGCGGCGAGTGGGACGTTAAAGCGGGCGGGAGAAGCAGAGGGTAAAACCTCGTGATGATCTGAAAGTTGTGAAGCTCATGTCTACGGATGGTGCAGCTTTGGTCTGTGCAGACGAGGCCAGCGCGAACCCCGGTGGTAGCAGTGTTGGTGTATTGATCGATGTGCGTGAAGTTCAAAGTAGCTCAATAAGCCCCTTTGGGAAATGACAGCACATGTCTGTCGCATTTGCCAGCCTCCGCAGTAGAGTTCCGTTGAATGGGCTCTATATGCTAGGTATCAAGGTAGAACGTCATGTACAGGTGTAGATGACTGTGTGTATGGCTACTATTTTACTAAATGTGACAATTTTCACGCATCATGTTGCACGTCTTCTTTTTCTGATGGTTTAGCACCCGCTTCGACCTGCCTCTATGGCGTACCTCGCCCGCCGCAGTCATACACCTGCTGCGTGTCATCAAAAGCGCAGAAACCCTTCCAGTCAAGTAAAAGGAAACGCCTGAACCGGTTGCTAGGTTGAGGCACTTTCGCACGCGGCAAATAACTTTTCGCTGACTGTATAACGCCATTCGCTCTGCCCACGGCAACATTCGGCACCTCGTGATGCCTGCTATCTAGGAATTGGTGCACTGGCCGTCCAATCCTTACACTCGCACGGCTCGATTCTGCGTCGTGGACAGCACTGCGAGCTTACTGCTGTAGCGTCCATCTAAAGGGACGTTGAGGATTGACGCTTTCGCATCTGATTGCAGATGCTCTTGCCACGTCCCCGTATCCAACTCTCGCTGTTGTGGTCGGTTGGCGTTCTCTCGTACTTCTTTTCCATGGCCCGATCTCAGGCATTGCTGTAGTATCGCGATGGTGGGACCCTCTTCCCTGTGTTCTCACACGACTTGCTGCTTTACCTCCTCCCATGTTTGATCCCAAGCGCTGTCATGCCGCCAGATACGACCCTTGTCGTTCACTATGCAGTTAAGGTTGTATGGCATCAGACGCGAGGAGCAAAGAGTACACGGTACAACAAAATTACTGGAGTAAGTGCTTGAAACATTTCACCGGGTGGTAGGGGACGATGTTACTCTAACCGCATACTACCGCTCACCATCACACGCTAGACGTTCGGTTGGTCTCTCGCACAGCATTCGCGTAATACTCTCAAAGGTACGATATCATACGGGTTTTGTACATAGGGGAAAAGTTTGGTCAATCAGATCAAAGCGGTGGGATTGTAGTTAGCCTTGAGGCCCACTTCGTTCAGTTATTGCTGTGTGCGTGCGACGACCTGTAGGTGGAGCACGCATCGGCGAACCAGAGTCAGCGCTACAGGTCCAGGTTGTGATATAGACTACAACAACAGTAGTCTTACAACTTCGACCTAAAAGTGTAAATCGTCATTTCTCGCATCTCACTACCCCCGGGATCCTCTTTCTCGGAAACCCCCCGGATTTCTTTCGGATATTGGAACAAGGCTCTCCACAGGCAGGTGTGTTCGGTCGACGTTTTGTGACACGCAAGTAAAAGACGGCCCAAAACCCTAACGGTAGAGATCCACTGTCAACCTGAAAATGTGTCGACCCCAGAAATGAAGATATCTCGCCCGTTCCATCTCGTTACCGCTCCCGTTTCCCAAACGGTCCGAATTTTTTGTCTCGCTGGTCTGAGACAAGGTGAATATTGTGTCGAGTGGAAAGGGCATACATCAGTTATCAGTACATACTTCTTTGGTTTATTGGCCAGGCCGGTACAGGTCTTTATGCAAGCATGCACGATGGTAGGACTCATCACGTAGAACATCAGAGAACATATGCCTATTATCTCTATGTATTCCCACGATCGTTACGCAACCATCTCGTACGCCGAGTACATTCAACAGCCTCCCTATTCGGTTGACGAGACAACGATCATCCAAATTTACATATATTCTGGCTCCAATATGAAACTGCAAACCAAAAATAATAGACTCTCTGTTTGGGACAAACCATATCCTCAGCATTCCATCACCTACCACCATATAAACCTTCAAACGGCCTAATCCAATACGCAAAACTTCTACTCCGATATGTTGACTACGTTCTTAGTTCCTAACCGAACTATTCAATCGCTATATCACACGTATTATACGCCCGAACGTGTCGGGATGTCTGCTTCACGACAACTGAATGCCGGTATACGCCGTTCCGTTTCAATCATTTCAACTGGCCCTCTGCAGATATTACTGCCCATAAGACAGACTGGGTACCTGCCATCCCGTCTACCAGTACCCGGCAAGCAGTGTTGAAATGTCAACTGACATTCCACACGTTACTGCTGTATTCACGACAGCCGTATTTCGAATATCAGCTGACACGTTTTTATACGTTGCTACCTTTAACACACACAAGATACCTATCATTCCATATATACCCGCGTTACTAATCTCAACTGCAATTCTCCAGATGTTTCTGCCTTTACAACAAACTAGGTACCTGTCATTCTACATTAGTCCTTCACCCAAGCCAACAAATTAAATCAGTCGGCGTCCCAGATCCAAACTTAGGCAACGAAGTTGTACCCCAAATAAGGCATACGCCTATTTAGCCCAAACTCAAGTCTATGCATCCAACACCTGAACTATTGTCCTCATGCCCGGCACGCGATTACGCCCCCGTGGTTACTACTACTGTTGCATCTGCCAAGGCTGCTTCAACCATTTCGGTCTCATCTTCGGGACCAACGTCTTCTTCGTCGCCACGCGCGCGCGAGCGCGGTGCTCCAGACGTGTATGTAGAAGACTCAGCCAGTACGCTTTCTCCCGCATTGACGTGCTCTCGACCTCTTGGGCTGGCGGCTTCTGCTGTATACCCCCCCCCCCCCCTCTCTCTCGCCTACTTGAGGCAACGGCTTCGCCTGCTCATGCATAATCTTCTGCTCACGCACACCCTCCAGTGCGCTCTCTCTCGCGCACGGGGCAATGCCTCCTGCGTTCGCAACCACCTGTATGTGTCGAACAGTATCCTGCTGTCTCATGAGACGGCATTCCCTGCGCCACCCGGTCGGTGCTATGGCCGCCCCAGAGCCGTGGTGCGGTAGGGGTTGCAGTTTTGAGCGCAGACGTCTCTCACTGACGGGGCGCCGCTACCATTACAACTGAGGAGATACCCTATACGTTAGGTGGATGCGAGGTGAGTTTTACCGTATCTCTCGTTAGATACCTAGCCCATGGGATTGTGTATGGGGGTTAGCTTGCAGTTCTCCGCCTCAAAGTCGGTTGTTGAGTGAGGTCTAGAGCTCCCCAAGTGCGGAGCCTCATGCTGGTAAGTTTGAGGTTTTACCCCAACTTTATCACACGTCTCTACTCTCTCTAGTTGGGGGGCGGGGCAGTGCCTCGTGCGCTCGCAACGACCTGCATGTCTGTCCTGCTCTGTTGCACGGGGCGGCGTCTCCTGCGCCATCCGTGCGGTGCTATGGCGGATCCATTTTCTAGTGGGGTGGCATCTCCTGCTCCACCTACTCCGTAAGTTCCAAAGAAGGAAGACCACGGTAGGGGTCCTCACATCAGGAGCTCAACATCTCACCCGAAACATGGCTTCGAAACAGTTTGTTCGCGCAACCCGACCAACATTTCTATGCGCTACTGTAGTCTTAAATCAAATGTACTAGTAAAATCGCCAAACAAACCGGTAGTTGTGCACTTGAAGAGCTCAACCGGTTAGATAATATTGAGCCAACATTTGCAGTCCCTACCGCGGGGTTAGTCAAAACCTCCATCTTGGCTGCCAAGGAGGCCGCTTCGGCAGCCGCAACGGCCGGCGTGACTCTCTCAGAGCCTATTTCGCCCGAAAGGGTTTGGAGATTAGCAGCGGTACTCTCTTCTTCAAATTAATCCAGCTATTTGCTGATTTCCCGCCTAAATTTTTCTCGCATCCTTGCGAACTGCAGTAGACTCATATTTCGTGATAGCTCCGCCCTCAGGCTGATAAGTGCAACTTGCGCTCCTGTGCGGTTCATCTCTTCCATGACCTCTCGGTTAACCTCTTCACCGACCGTCTCGACGCCCGCTGCTGTGTTCAGTAATCATTTTCATCCCGCAGTAGTGCAATACATGATGCCTGAAACCCACGCCGATGTCGTCAGATTTCCGGCGCCACCCAACCAAACAGCCAACGAAGCGTCCGGATAACACGCTAGCGTGTTAAGTACTCCGCTGGTGGCCGCGATAGGTTTATGTGGAGGCACGGATGGTGGCAGGACCCAACAAGCCGTTGACTATCAGAACATTATAATTATTAATAGTGGTAGAGTACAGCCGCTCCCGGGAACAAATACCGAAGTATATTATGGATTGACATGACTATGTATCTATGTATTCCCCGGACAGTTACACAACCCTCTCGTACGCCAAGTGAAATCCAGAGCAAGCCCTTCAACGTCGAAGCACCGCCGCCACTAGCAGCTAAGTCCAATGCAATATAATCTAAGGGGTGTGGCACTTGAACATACATACAGTGTGTATACCGAGCACAACACGGACTTTGACGGATTACCACTACGCACACCGACTTTGAGAGGTGAGGCTAGACACGGGGCGAGCTGATTACAAAAGGTTCCCGAGCCAAAATACAGCACCTTGCGCATCCTACCTTGCCCTCTAAGGCTGAGATTCATAGCTTAATGCACAACGGCGTTGTGAACTAAGAACCCATTCACCTATCTATTGAAGTCACGGTGAAGTAAGAGCCTGGTTGGCAGGCCACGCGAAAAAACAGCATGGTGAAAACTGCGGGGAGCACCAAGAAAGAGCAGAGGCGTCGACATCGATGTCAGCGAGATGCACGAGTCCGATCGGGAATGGGGAGGGCGATACACAAATCGTTAGAATCAACACAGCGGCGCGGACCCGAACTGTGATGTCACGTTGGGTATCCAGGAGGTGGCGTGTACTTGGTGAACGATCACAATACTGGGCGGGTACACTTTCCATCGCGCATGGCGTGGGAAACCTGCAGTTCACATCGGCCATCCCGAGGGTTTGGGGTGTAGCCAAGACCCTCAGGATGTGTTTACCGACGTCTTCCTCACCCCCTTTGACATCTTGACGTTATGTCAGCTGTTAGAGAAAACAATGTAACTCGTGGGCGCAACATACCCCGCGGGAACTATGTCACTACCGACCACGGCACCCTAACCCTAACCCTAATCAGCAAACTATGTCCGAGTCGGGCGCGATCATAAATGCATGGCCACAACACACCCGAATGAAGAACCTGCATGGTAGTTCGTATAGTACAGCAGATGCAACTCTCACTCACAGAGCATCCCACGATATGGGAGTTTGCCGCGCAGGGACGTGACTGGATCTTCGAACTTGATGCCGCCGCTAAAACACGACAAATCTTGCGGTTTCTCGTACTGCAACGGTAGGTCTTGCTCCAGAACCCGGGTCAAAAGCTGCAGCAATCGCACGACGAGAGTTAGTATACATACGCACTTTGTTTACTTACATGCATGGTCATGTTCTGCGTAAGTTGAAGGAGCGCGGTCGACTGAGTCGCATGCCACAATCTAGACTCGAGCACACCTTTCGATCCCACTGCACATCAATCCAATCGACAGCTTTTGTTATCTGGCAAACACCGATTAGGTGGCCTCATTGACTGTGCACCGCCCCGCATGTACCGACCAGAATACGTACATGTATCAAACCTTGCCTGCATGCGTTCTTCGAACTCTCCTTCATCACAGTAATCGGCCGAAGTGAGTCGGAGACGCCGAGTTCCCTTGAACCGTGTGACTCCTATCACGCTCTGGTGTCCAGCCCTTTTCTCTCCTGCGTTCCCGAGGAGACAAAGCAATGACGCGAGTATCAGTCGTTCGTTTTTGAAGTGCCGTCAGTTAACCCATTATTACTATCAACCTTTGAACGCTTCCTACTCGTAGGGAAAACGGGACGACATGGAACGGCCATTACCGCCTAAGCCGCTGCTAAGTGGGCGCGTGATCTATGTATCAACCGAATGACAACAATGCAAGGGGTTGCACGACACAGGCGCAGCATGGCTCTTCTAGCCCTAATACGACGCGTGCTACGATAGAGGTAGCATTTTTTTCGCTGAAACATTTTCTGCATGACGGGGTTCCTTAAGCCAAAATCGTCGGAATTTGAGTTTTGTGTTCGCAATGTTTTCCATTTTATACTTACGAGGCCATGGAATTGTTCATCGGGTAGAATATTTAGTCGCCTCTCGAAACCGTTTTTGGGTGAGGTACATAGAGCTTCTCAAATGAGGAACTTGAGAAAAAACAGGGTGTCCCTCTACCGTAGCATGCGTCATACGTGTGCTGTTGCTCGTTCACAAGCGTTGATAATAAACACTCTTACTATTGTGGTCGCTATCTCTAGATCCCAACAGGGTCAACATGGCAATATGGGCACAAAAACCTCTATCTTCGTTTTTCCCAACAATCCATCAGCCCACAGAATGAAAAACGCACAAGGCACGAAAGGTTCGGACCCGGACACATCCCGCAACTCTCGTATACCGTATTAGGAAACACGAGCGTGGTACCCTATCTGTGCGATACGCCAGTATGACATATTTTTCAGAAGCTATAAACCACCCTGGTTCTTTCCTGCAAGACTCACCAACTCGAAGCGTTCTGGACGACAGACCAAGGCCCCGCGCATGTCGTCTCGGCTTC
This sequence comes from Saccharina latissima, assembly GCA_034768055.1. Classification (NCBI taxonomy): domain Eukaryota; class Phaeophyceae; order Laminariales; family Laminariaceae; genus Saccharina; species Saccharina latissima. The sequence continues at coordinate 12,071 of JAXFYO010020722.1, forward strand.
AAATAGTAGCACGCGAAGGGGCAAGCAGGAGGACATCTTGAGCAATTGAATGAGGGTTTCGCTTAAGCCGGGAATACAGCAAAACCTACCCAGATCATTGTGCCGCACGTCACACAAGAGTTACAGGCGTCATCCATTAGGCTGTTCCCTTTAGGACCGCACTCCTGTTCCGGGGACAATATATGAAAACAAAACACTGATATATTTGTTTCTGTACACTGCAGTTCAAAAGTTTTTAATAGAGTCTATCGGCACGTAGATCTACCGGAAATCGGTATTAGCTGAAAAACACAGACCAAACAGGTGCGCAGTATTTAACCTTTACGAGTACACATATTTACGTACCTGAAAAACCCAGACAAAACAGGTATGATGGACTATTGCACATTTTTTAGTACTGTATACGCCATTCGAAACGGCTGTCGAGTGTCTAGGAGACGTGTGCACCAAAATCTGTAACATTTCGCGTTTCTCGATCGTCCTCCAAGACCCCGCTTGCAATCAAACAAGCTCAAAACACGGCCCGCACGAAAAAAAACAGGGCGCATCGACTTCGACCATTGTCGTGCTGCATCTCGTATACATTTGCCCAGGTAGCCGACACGACGGGTCTAGCTAGAACAGTGTCTGACACGTATGACGATAAGGTGAAGCCTACATTATCTATGTTTTTTTTTGTGGTCACAGGATGGACTGCTATTGCGCCGTTTTTGCGCTAGACAACACCAGGAAATGTTTAAGGCTTCAACAGCACAAGAAGCACACCTGCCGTGTAAAGCGACGAAGCCGCAAAACTGGAAGCTGATACGCAGCTTCGGCCACGCTTTGCTATCAACCGGCAAATCCCTGCGTGACAATGTTTTGCGGACTGTACAACTTAGGCTCTCGTCCCCAAATAATGCAAGCGTATCTTGAGCGTATACACCACATACTGCTTGCTGTATTCCGGTATGTTACCTCAGGAAAATATGCATACCCGCAACTTCACTTACACTGTACTGTAGTTTCGTTTTTCTTTTTTCTCAAGAAACATTGTTACCCGCACCCGCAACTCCAGTTTTCCTTTGTGTTTCAGTTACCCGTAACGTATACTACCTTGCTGCTGTTTTCCGCAAAACCGCAATGCCCAGTGGTGGTGTTTCTCCTTCGATTTTTTCATCTGCCCGCGCACGTTTTTCCACTCGTTATATCCATAACAGCAACACAATGAATGATTGCGCAATTTCGCTGTTCTAACGCTCTTCCAATGCGCAATACTTGGTGCCATTTCGACCTAAACGCCTTCCAAGGCCCACTGCCGATCAAATCATCAATATTATTGTTATAGGTCCTTCACGTTTGGGTTAGGGCTCGCTTCAATGAGCGGTCGGCGTCAGCCGCATAATTTTTGTATTCCATGGTGTAAGCTGATACCAGGTATATACTACTGCTCAGGTACTCAGACGCATTGGCATACCAACGAAGATGCTTACAATAATCCGCCAGTTCCACGACGGTATGCGTGTTTGCGTGCGTACAGATGATGGTGAGCACTTAGAATGGTTTGGTGTCACGCAGGGGCTGCGACAAGACTGCGTGCTGTCGCCTTGTTGTTCAACGTGTTCTTCGCTGCTGTGA
>JAXFYO010020905.1:0-18475 GCA_034768055.1 Saccharina latissima
GTACGTAATGAAGGGAATCAAGGGTGTAAGTGCGCGCTTGGTATTGATAGTCGGTGGGACACAGCCGTTTTTCCACGAGCTGTTGGGTCTAATAGTGCAGATTATATGTAGACGCCGTGTTGAACTTCGCTACACCATGTTTGGCAGCCGTAGTTAGGTGCAGGCACAATGTTTGGCAGCGGTAGATAGGTGCAGGCACGATATGTGCGCAACTCTGTGTGCACTATCCCGCGTTACGTAGTGAATGATGCGCGAGTTACGGCAACACAAATCTAGGTCCGTATTTATGGGTGTGATACGTTAAAACAAATATCGGAGGAGCAGCGGCATCCCTGTTTCTCGTCGCCATTTATCCGCAAAAAAATTAACGACGAAAAGCCGTCACAGCTCCACCATCAAATTGTTACCGGGTACCAGGTACGTACGTGGTACTGTAGTATTTATGCGCTTTCCCGGCATTGTACCACCACATTCACACTTGCATGAGGGGATATTTCAAAAGTTGATTGCGCGATATTGAGAGGCCACAACACTGTGTGGTTGTGATTTTTAACAACCTCATCCGAATAACCTTAGCCCGAGCGCCATGATGGGAGATACATACCGTCAAGCACCTATTCATTCATAGCCTACGTTTTCGCCCTCGTCATTGATTGGTTCGTCTTGGACCGAAATNNGAAATTACGTGTTCACATGAAATTAGAAATGCAGTACAAGCTACCACCCGATTGCGCAGAGGGGAGGGGGGGGGGCGAGGGGGAGAGGTCAGGAGCTCCAACTACCGCATTACCGCATTGGCACGACGATTCAGCGCGACCCGGGTGTATTTCGTGGGAGGGCAGCAGCAGATGATGGCGTAAATTTCATCCCGAAGCATTACATAAAACGGCGCGACTTGGGAACACTTTCCGACAGGACTTACAGTAGTCTACTACTGGCTGACGCCAAATTGAATCGAATTGAGAGGCCGAACAAACGTGGACCCGAGATGGGCCGCCATTCTGATTTTGTTGGTTGACTGACCTATCCACGAAACAAAGAAATAAAAGAGATCGTAGCGCAGTGCAGTGCAGGACCATTCCTGGCTGAGTGCAGCCTCGCGGACACCACGGTAAAGCGGAGCGCGGAGAAAGAGAAAAACAGACGGTACCCACCGCCGGTGAGGCAGGGCATCTGGAAGGGATTCGGGTAATTATACAGTGAATTATCTCTGTGTAACAAGAATCTATGACTGGGGTTTCTGCATCACTCGGGTTCCATCCACTCCGTGATTTACATGACAAAAAAGTATATCGTGTTGACTCCTGCTGCTACTTGTGTTACTGAACAAATTATTCTTACGAGCCCTAATCACCCTGGGCCTAGCTAATTCACACCAACCAAAAGGCGAATTTCAAGCCCGTAAGCACCGGCTATTCGTAGGGCGGCTATGTCACCGCTACACGTGTGGTTCTGCTCGCGCTTGGCGTTGATCTAAGTATGTTACGCGCGTGAGAACACTCGAAACAGACGAGACCGATCTTCTCCCCCAACAAAAGACACGTAATGTCCAGATACGAACCCGACGCAATATTCTTTGTACAAAACAACTCAAAATGCTACGGTTCGTTGCACTCCTGCTTCGCGGGAGCGACTCTTCTCTGCAGGCAATGCAGGATATCCCTGCGCACTACTACTGGGACCAGCGTTCGTCCGGCACTCGACACTTAACAACACCAGCGATTAGTCATGACCCCGTTATGCGCAGACCCATGACAAACAATACCAAGCAAACCCCCATCCCTGATTGCTAATTATTTGTAATGGCCGCAGGTCAGCACCAAACAGAAGGGGCAATACTCAATTATCGAGGTTCTCGGGCCGATATCCCTCTCCTCCTACTCGCCTACGCTCATCAACTCTGGTCTTATCACATCAAAAATTCGTCCAAAATATCTAACGATGTCTCCTCAAAAACGAGGTGTACCCACACTCAACACGACCTCCACCTCAACCTCCCCCACCCGACCACAGCACCAGTGACACGGAGCGTTGAGTGAAACAATTTAATAGTGCGTCTCTCAAGAACGAACGTAAAAAAAGCAAAAAGAGACGGGGCTGCACTATAAAAATCGTGGCTGCTACACAACAACACGTTTGCCGGTGGGCCGTGGGAACTTTTTAACTCAGCACAAAACTACAATCTGAAATCTATCCATGAGTATGAACGATGGCACTATTTAGGCGCGCCAAACACACGCCTGCGGTCCGCCTTGTTCTTCACTGCATACCTCGGCCGCACACAAGCACGCGAGGTAGCAGTTCCTAAAGGGATGTTACTCATCCGTCTCCCCTGCTAATCCTACAGACCCCCAATGTCTTAGCCTACATATCTTCATCCTTCCTGACCCGCTTGCTAAATTAAGACTGCGGTCGGCGCCCAACGGGAAGTCCATCCTCGGACGAACGCTTTCGGGCGAAAGGGTTCGTCATCGCCCTCTTCTTCACCCTTGACCTTCAATGATTCTAATAGCTGGGGCAACTGGCCCCAGTCACGCACGAGGTACACGGCCGGTCAGGTCACGGTTGTCCTCTACCATACACCATGCATCTGCCAACAGGAGGGAACGTGGTCAACGAACACAAACGGCAAGCAAAGCAACAAGGGTGGCCAAAATGACAATCAGGAACATCGTACGATACATATGCACGGGATATGCCCACTACCATGGACTCTCGAGTTTGCTCGCACGCGCCACCGAGATTCCAGGCCGAAGATACCAGGAGAGGCACGAAACACATGCCATACACCAGTCGATTTTTAACATACGGGTAACCAACACAGTTCAGCCAGACTAATCTCCGGTGCTTTCGCCCAAAACGAAAAAAATGGCATGGGCGACGGCAACGAGCCACGAAAAAAAATAGAAAATACACCAATCAATATAATACAGTACTTGCAAATTTTCATGGGTACGTGAAAAACAGATACTTGGTACGTATATATGGTGCAGGCAAATTCGAAATTCCGTACGTAAAGAAAACTGAGCATTGTCTTGCAAAATCGAGCTCCTGTACGTAGGTGTTTTTTTTTCTTCGTGTGTGGTTCCTCAGTAATGACCGGACTGCCAGACCTTCCAGACCGAAATGATAAGTTACCTCGCTTTATCTTAACTCTTGAGACGTTCAAGAAAAAGGGATGCAAGCGTCCATATATACCTAACTAACGAGCTCGAAAGCTCAAAATTAAGAGAAAACATCTACTTCCGTCGCGCGGACAACCAACACAGTCAGTCGAATGCCAAGACAGCAAAGAAACAACAAAAACAAAAAGTCAAATATTCCGCACACAGCAAAAATGTTGAACATTTCAAATTTCAAATTTCTGCCTACGGCTACGTACGGAGCGGAAGTTTCTTTTCCACACAAACGGTCGCAATAACCAACGTTTTAGTGGGCACGCCGTTGCTGCAACACAAACACAGCCGGCGGTTGTTCGTACCTTTCAATGCCATCCCATGTTCACTTGAGTTGTGGCACCCTCCGCGCCTCCGAGAGTTGCCATAAAATGTTCTCCCAGCCCTCCTCCGATGATGTCTTTGCGCTCGCTCATGACTCCACGCATCCCAGACCCCATCTCGCTCGCCGTGCTGGCGACGTTCACGCCCAGCGCGGACCCAAACGCGTCTGCCCTCCACACGCCGCTGCCAGCCAATCCGTCCGCTCCGCCGCCTCCGTCTAGCGCCGTTTCACCTCCCGTCCTGCCGTACGGCAGCACCTCCGACGATGCGGATGGCGGCCCGCCTCCACCGATTCCGTTCAACAGCGACGGTCCGTCGCCGTTTGGTACGGGGCCATCAGCAAGCGAGGGGTTCATCGCCAGAGGGCGACTACCGTCAAGCTTCAGCTCCGCGAACGCTGTCTCCAAAATGCCGCTGTCCCCCAAGAGCGGTGACGATCCCATAAGGGCCGGCGTGCCTCCTGCCTCCCCCGGGCTAAGGAGCCGTCCATTTTGCGCCTCGCCCAATGGGTTCTGCCCGTGACCGTTGTGATAGTCATCCCCGTTAAGGCCGTTAAGGCCAGAAGCCGAGCGATAAGAGTGCGAGTGCGGATCAACGCCGCCGTCGGGTCCGACAACGCCTCCTCCATCTTCATGGCACGGAAACGTAGAGAAGTGCCCCGCGTGACGAGGGGAGATGATATCCATTCTGTTGTGCGCTAGGACCCGCGACACATCTCCTGGTGGTCTCTGCGACTGCTGCTGCTGCCTACTCAATCCACCTTGGCCCGCCTGCTGCGGCCACGCCGCCCTCGGGCTCAGGCCTGAACCGGGCCCTGGCCCTTGCCAACCACCAGCGCCAGGAATAGACGCGTCGAAGTTTCCGTTGCCACCGCCCATGGCCGTATGCGCTGCGAAATCCCTCGGCGCCCCGCGCTGCTGCTGCTGCTGCTCGTTATAATAGTCAAACGATTCCTCGAAAGTGAACACCTGCCCGGGGTTCTCCACGTCCCACGCCTTGAGCTCCTGCACAAACGCGTGGGCGGCGGCGGCCTCCGCACGCGCCGTCGCGCTCGGCGGCAAAAAATTCGAGTGCGCACTGTGAAGACGGAAACTTCCAACATCTTCGCGACCCTGCATGTGTCCATGGTGCTGCGGAGGCTTGCCCCCGCCGTGAGATGGCATGCCGGCGGTTTGTTGACGCCCAGCCCCGTAACGCAATGCCGCCGCGTACGATGTCGTCGGCGGCGGGTAGCGTTGCCGTTGCGGGGAAGCCCCCGGAGCGACCGCACCGTTGCTTGACGCCGCCATGGCGTCCCGTGGAGCACGTGGTCGCTGAGGTCGTTTCGAGGCAGCGGCGGAAGCTGACTTGCCCAAAGCAGTCGCGCACACTCCGGGCCCTAGCGCGCTCGGTGAGGGAGGGTAGCCCATCATGGCGGGGCTGCTGGGGTTGCTCCCCCCGGTACTGCTCTGCGCACGGGGAACGGCGCGCTTGACCTCCACCACCTTGCCGTTCACGGTGTGGTGGGTGCTCTGGAGCACTGCGTTAGCTGACTCCTCCAACTCAAACACCACAAATCCAAATCCTCGAGATTTGTGGGTTTCGCGATTAAACATCACCTCGGCGGTTTGCACGGGCCCGAACTGTTCGAAGTACGTCTGAAGAGAAGCGTCTCTTGTCTCGTAGTGCAAACCACCCACGAATATCTGGATGCCGAAGACCAAACATGTGGCCATGTACAACAAGGGGGAGAGCGTGGCATGGAAAGGGGCGGTTTATTCGTGTATACATGCAACACTCGGTCATGACGTTCGCCACATTGAAGTCGTATGGGCACTCAGTTGTGCGCTGAGTGTCAAGTACAAAATCAAATAATCGCCGAGAAACACTGCATTGAGGTTAGGGAAGTGCATTCAATGGACATGGAAGCATAACCATGCAGCTCAGCCGGAAAAAAAAATACAAAAATACTTATAACGTACATAACAGCAATACATTTATCATACGTATATACGTGCAATGTATTAATATTATATCTGTAATATTCTCCAGTATATATTAAATATTCTCGTATTTAACTACCTGGTACATAATTACATAATTACAACTCTCCCAACAAGTGGCAAATACCTGTGGTCGAATAATTACAGAGTAGTACGTAGTGTTACCAGCTTATAACGAACGACAGACTAGACAGCAGTTGTAAGTTCAAACGGGATTTTTCCCACGAGACCATCTACAGCTCACGAAGCAGTTGGACACACGTATGTATATATCGTGTCGAGTTTTTGCAACTGGGCAGGTACACGAGACTCGAGTCGCGTGACCCGCGACAAGAATTCAGGCGAGCGACGCCTTCGCGAAGTCAGGCAGCGCTATTGACGTTGATTGTAATGCAGCAGCTTGTTGATTGACAGCTGACAGCTATGACGGGAGTGACACGAACGGGGCGGAAAAAACAAAAAAACGAAGGGCGCAAATTGGCTTCGGTACCACCTACCACCCCGGTATGTCGGCCCGAGAATGACGAAAACTAAAATGGGTGTACACGTAATGATGTGCGATGTGCGATGCCTACAAGCTACAAGCGATCCCGAGATAGTAATTTATGTGATAAGCCCAAAGAACCTGGACGCCAGTTCGAGACGCGATTCCTCGTACGGAATACGTACTTCCTCGCACGGAATACGGAATACGTACGTATCACATATATAGAGATTAGAGATGCGTCCGGATCCGGATATCCGGGTATCCGGCGAACAGAGCGATCGACTGACTGACTGCCTATGCGTCGCGTCGTTGCGCGAAAGAAACACGCAACGGAGTTTCTTCGCGTTTCCAGCGTAATACTATTAATATGAATATTAACAGGAGCACTCTGAGGAACCGGCGTGCCGCCCCGTAACAAGAAGCATGGTTCACAGGTACTTTACTTTGTTACTTTACGTACCAATAACGTCAAACTCGTCACACGCAATACGCACGTAGATACATATGTCTGTGAATAGACTACGTACGATGCGAGCGACAGCTTCAGCAAGATTCGGGTATGTTGTATCATGTATCATATCATATCATATCTATGGTAGTAGCTATTTATTCTATTTATGGCCCAGTTTCAGGCGCGCGCGATCAAAAACCGTTTTCATTCAACTGCGTGTCGTTCGCAACTCTCAACCCTGAACGGTATATAGCCTATAAACTACCAGGTATACGCTAACAGTCTCACCTTGCTTGCCATCGGCACCCCATCCAGCGCCATCAACCCGCCCATACTGCCTGCGCTCACAGTGCTGTTGGACCGCGTCCGCCCCTCGGGTCCAACCCCTCGCAGGACGTAGTTCTCCATCCCAAACGGAGCGTCCCACGCCGTTTGCGGTTGTAGCGACGGCGACTGCGTCAACTGCGGTTCCACCTGCAGCAAAGTGTCCAAGAACGTCAAGTTGCCGCCACCAACCTCAGCCCAGCCTCATGACCCCCATCTAGCATACTANNGCCCTTTGGTTACTTTCTCCCATCTAGCATACTATTAATAATAAAAAGTAAACAAAATAGCCACACGAGAGAACAAAATACGCGTACCAGGTACAAAATGCAAAAAATACCAGACGAAAGCAAAATACGGCACCCATCGCTCCAAAAATGAGGTCCACTACATGCCACACGGTGGTGCCACCCACCCCCGTGCCTGCTTGTGATACTTATCAAAAGGCAAGTAAATAACTTGTCGGTTGGGACATCATGTCATCATGTGTACGTCTTCGCTGCTGCTCTGCTCTATCTGCTCTATTTATATAAATACGTATACCTCCTGGTGTATAATACCAGGGTACGAGGGGTCAGGGTACGGGTACGAGGTGCGAGGGTGAAAGGGTGGGTAGGCTACAGCAGTACTACATAGTAGACCTGACTCGCGCAAATGATAGAACGAGGCGCTGGTCACTAAATACTTGGTAAATACCACTGCCTGTAAATACGGCAAGCAGTACGTACGCGAGTGCGAATAGTACCAGGTACATGGGACACGGCGGTGTTGAGGGTTGAGCAAACGAATCACAGATCGAATCACAGATCGAATCACAAATCACAACGTACAATTCTTCCTTGTAAATGGAAGCCGTAAATTTACAACGAGTACTGATCCAGAGCTGACCTACTGCTGCTGTAGAGGTCTCTCGTTCTCTCTCGTACTGCTGTGTTCCTCGTACTGCATATACACGTAAAACTACAATTTGGGAGTGTTTTTCGTGTAAGTACTGCTGTGAGACGATCGGCGATTGGGTGTACTACCGGTAAACCCACAGCCACGTGGACGGCGCGAAACTGTTTGAAATTGTGTCATCCTTTGCAATTACTGTAGCACAGGCATGGTTCGAGTACCCCTTTCAAAGTCCTGCAAAATAAATAAATAAAATTACGTGACTGCTGGTGCTGGTGTTGTTGCTCTGTGCATGTGCGGGGTATTCGGCACGAGGCGTGTAAATCCTCTTTATATGTTCAAACGGGATGCACCAGCAAGCGACGGCAGCACATATACTATACTGGTGTACTGGTTGGTAGATATTAATATTAATAGTACCGGTACGTATTCGGTCCGAGACAGCAGAAAATCGAACAGAGGCTCGGCAGAACGGGTGGCGCAAGCCCATTCGCCATTCGCCAAAACGCGGTTGAACTAGGCGACAAGAAGCATGGAGGAGTCTTGGGGATCGGGCATTGTTGAGAACAATGCTACGTACTCCTGGTAGTTCGTGTGGCCCACGCCCACGACCTCACGGGGATCAATCAATACATACGTCATAAAGTGCCCCAAATTATCGCGCTAGCCGCCGCCCCAGTTGAGAGAACCTCGCACAACCTTGTACTGCTGTACTACAGCAGTATACGTACGTACTGCTGCTGTACGATAATTATTAATAGTACCGGAAAAGAGGCGGAGGAAACATACGATCCGCGACTCGAGACACGGCCACAACAATAAAGCAGTTACGACGATTGATAATTAATAGCTGTGCAGTACCAATGCTACTTACTGATACTGGGAGAATATACGTACGTAGTGTATGTATACTGTACCAGTACGAGAATAGCAGATAGAACTGGAGCAGCAAGTGCATTCATTTCACGTTCAACTCGCAGCAACGCTACGTACTCGTATAGTAATGCTATGCTCGTACTCGTACTCGAAATCTCGGTCTCGTACCCCTCTTGTTATCTGCAGCAGTGTCTGGTATGGTCTGATGGTCTCTGATACACTCTGATACATGTGTTCCACCACGCACCTTGGTCGGAACTTCGGATCGTGGCACGGCGCGCTTGGCTTCAACTCTCCGGTTGTCGACGATGTGCTGTTTCACCGAGAGAGCTTCGTCCACGCTGGCCGAGCTCATGTACGTGATGAAGCCAAAGCCTCGCGAGCGTCGAGACACGGCATCCTTCATAACGATCGCATCCGAAACCTGGCCGAACTGCTCGAAATAGCGCTTCAGTGCCTCATCGGTAGTCTCGAAAGAGAGACCGCCGATGAAGATTTTGCTGCAGGATCGGTAAACCAGAGGAGAGGACGTAATCAGTGCGGTAGGCAAAGGCAGGCAACAATCCCCTAGCTTTCAATTTTTCCGACGATGTTCAATATATCAAAGTGCGAAGACCAGGACACAGACAGGTTGTTCGTTTGCATCAGGTGCACCGGGCAAAAGCGGGCTGCTACGAGTATGATGTTCGCATTAATTTCGAAGTCCACGTGACCTCCTGAGAAGCTGCCAGTGCCCCTAAGCTTGGCACTCAGGCTGAGGATCAAATACTCCGGCTATTCTTGCCGAGAACACCAACCCGCCTCCATCACACGACGTATCTACACGAAACGAAAAGCGGAAGGCAGAGATCGTTCGATACTACCGCGCGAGTGATGGCTTCTGATGCTCACAGCAGCAGCAGCAGTAGCGCCAGTACGTCATCGCCAGCGTCAACGCATTAATTACCCTGCCCTTCAAATTGAAACTACACATTTACTTGGAGCTCTAGAGCCTACAACTACAACGATTCAATCAGTAGTAGCAGTAGGTGAGATCTACTTGCTCATACTACCGAAAATTAAACAAATTCGTGATGTGAAGGTAAAAGACTACACATCGTTGCTCGTTGCTTGTACTCCGTACTACAAGCAAATCGATAAACCGAGTTCATGCCCGACGTGGACCAGCTTCACGCAATTCACACACACCCACCAACGCGAAGGAAAGAAGAGGCACTTACACGCTTCGTCGATACGTGTCTCCCATCGCACCCGCTGTCCACGTTTGCCCGTTTCCCCCGGCCACCAGAAAGTTCGCCCAGAGAACTTGCTCCTCACTTCGACGATCCTCGCTTGCTCGCTTGGCTCGGCTGGCCTGCTCTATTCGAAGAAAGAATATGCCACAAAATTAACCACAGCGCCAAGGTCTACAGGCGATGGTCCACTACTATCCGAGCTCTGGAGTGGTCCTCTGCGTTGCCTTGAGGGGCCGGCGCGTCGAGCGTTGTGGGTACTGAGGACCAGGCGGAGAATCGTCGAAAGTACAATTCAAATCGCCCGCTTTCAGGGTGGCGTGACCCGAACTGCGCGCGGCTTCCGAACAGTTCTCGATCTCAGACGTATTCCGAAAGGATCGCCAGCACTACTCTGTAAGATGGGCAAGCTAGGACGACCGGGCCTGGGTTCCGGGGATCCACCGTACGTGGTCAGTCAAGAAGTATAATGGCGACGCTAAAATCGACAGCTAGAAAAGTTGAGTCGGAGGCTTGCCGCTAGCGGCTCTCGAGCGTTTCAGCAAATTACGATGGTTTGATTTTTTTTTCTTTTCAATTATTCGGCTGTCCAATCAGATTTTGGGAACCTGGTTTTACTGATTCCCTCTCGACACTGGCACTCTGGTACCGGATCGGCACGATAATCGGCACGAGAAAAAGGACAAAGGATAACACAAACAAGACGGCACGTGGGGGTGTGGGGTATGGTATGGACGACCCTTCCACCGTCTTTCGGGAAAAGTAAGTGGATCTCTCTGTTTGCTGTATGCTGTCTTTTCACGAACCCGTATGTAAACAAGCAGTAGATCAGAAGTTTCCACCCATCGAGTTTTTTAAGATCTTCGTTTTTCGATTCATACGCGATCGTATTTCCATCGTCTACCCGACCCATTGATCGTGCGAATCGTGGTTAAGATATTTTTTTGTGCCGGTTTGCCAGCAGTATCTATACGAAGATGACAGTTGACAAATTTCATATCCTGGGGTACGAGGTACGAGCTCTCGCGCAGAGTCCAAGTCACGAGAAGAAACATATATAGCAGTCGGCAACTGTTAGAGACGAGCGTGCGTACCCAACGCCCGTAGATTATATGCAGCGTAAATTGTATGCAGGGTACGTATGTATGGTATTTGCGCAGGCGAAGATGAAAGTGCAACATGAAAAAGAAGTGCAAAGTGCAGGCGCCAATCTCGACCACAGGCCTCTACCGCTGGGTATAGGTACAGCACAGTACATATATACTTCATAGGTATACGACCCTCTCCGGTTTCAGTTGTACGCACCTCCCGATACGAGTTTCGCTCTTTATGGCCCCACCCACAGATACAACTCGCTCAGAGCTACGTACGAGTCGAGACTCGCCAGTTTGGCAACAACAGTATGCGCGGCAGTTGCAAATACCGAGGATGATGAGGTCTTCCTACAACTCAACGCCAGCACCAATACTAAAGAGTTTGCCCCGCAACATGCGATATCGCTGATAACGCGGCATCTGGTCTCGGAAAGGGACACCTGCTTCCACGGCTTGGCTATGAAGCTTGCTGACGCCGAGGCAGAAGCAAGTCGAAACAGCAGACGTAATAAGGAGCTATCAAGCTCGTTGTCGGTGTTGCAGGGCGAGTCGACCACTAACGAGCGCTCACGAATCAAAGTCACTGAGGTCAACGCCGAAATCCAGGAGCTACGTCGAGAGTATCAGGTGCGGCAACGCTGCAAGTGCGTGTGTATATACTGTACTTGTAGTGCGACAACACTGAACACTGCAGTGCTTGTGGACCACTGGTTGGTGTGGGCAGATGAGCTTATCACGCTGATTTGTGCTGCTGCCCTGCTGCTGCAGCTCGGCTGTATGCATACCGGTGTAAACTATGATACGTACTGCTATGAATATTTATGTAGCTACGAGCGTACATTATTAGCACTGTATCATCAACGACCGGCACGGGAAGTGGTGTCAACGACTACGTCTATACTACTAGTAGTATACAGACCATGCCATGTTTGAATCACGACTACGTGAACACTTAGGTATCCCCGGGTTTCAGGCCATGCGCTTTGCACATCCCCACCGCATGCGTCCTCTCCAGCACACCAGCCAGCTACGTACCATAGCTCAGCGCGCGACGACAGCAAAGCCCCGCTTAATTGCGTCTCTCGTGGTGTAAATCACACGCCATAGACCCGGCTAATCCCGTTGCTGCAGCCCTCACCCCCCTCAAGCCCATCGCTGCGGCCCTAACAGGCCTCGAGACCGACACCTAACCCCAACCCCAACCCGAAACACAAGGCCTGAAAACCGGGGATGGATCTTAAATGCCCCGTAGTCGTGATTTTAGTAATTTCAACATATATATTCTACATCAACACCCACCCTTCCCCCGTGGTCTTGACATTGACTACTGTATTAATACTGTAATACTGTACAGAAGTGTTCTTGTCGGAAATATTTCCGTCTAGATTCAAGTGCACGAATCTCTTTCGCTACAGGTATTAATATACTGTAGACATGCCTGGTATATAATAATTAAAAAAAAAAACTGACTGTACGGCGTACAGTACAGTAGTAGTATCAATACTCGCTAACAAGCAGCGAAGTGACGATGACCTTGCCGGCTTACCGGTGGGTCAGTGTGCGGCATCTGCACGCGGAATTCTCCTGGCCAAATAACACAATTGCCTGTCACAATTAGCGCGAAATTATGCATTTTGGTGGTACATATGCACCGTGATCAGCACTCAGTGTCACCAGCACGGTCTTCGCACTCTGTGGTGTGTGAACACTAGTGAACAACCTCGAACAGCCTGCCACGGTCCTTATCTATCTGCAGATTGCCCTCGACGATTCACGCGCGGTTTGCCGTCAGCTGAAAGTTGAGCTTGCGGACAGTCAGCACCGACAGGCTGTCCTTGTGGAGGAGCGTGATGACCACGAAGCGCAGAAACGCTCGCTGCAGGCGGCGTTGGTGGATGCAAGGGCTCGAGGGCTCGAGGCTGATCTTAAGGCGACCGGTTTGCCCAGGTACACGCAATACGTACCCTACAGTATTTAGTTCAGGAGAGTACTACTGCATCTACCGCGTGTGACCTTTGGTGATATTACTGTACCAGCAGCGAACGCACCGTAAACGCCTCCACTGTCACTGTCGCTGCTGCCCACTTACATGCCTTACAAGTAGCGACAATCTGCGACAACCCACCACTTCAACGAGTCTGGACCCGAAAAAATGATTTTTTGAAAGTTTGAAATTGATCAAAACATCGAATTTGGGCGACAAAGATACTGTAGCCAAGTTGTCTTTATGTCGTCTTTTCTTGTGATTTACGGTTGATTTCCTGAAAAAAAAGAGTAGATTGGACTGGATTAGACGGGAATTCGGTGAACCAAAACAAGATATTTGACCTGCTTTCAATTGGTTGCGGATACAATGTGGTAAGTAAGCGCTGTCGCGAAGGTCCATACGTTGCTCGCCAGCGCCACGGGCAGAGCCTTAAGATATTTCCTCGGTCGGTCAAATGTTCCTAGTATAGAGTGGACACGCCGGCTCCCTTGTCGTCTATTAATACCAGTATTCAATGTACACGTAGGTTAACAGTTGACAGATCGTCGCGACCTCGCACTCTGGCATGGAACGGCACAGGCTGGAACGTGAACTTGGGGAGGAGAGGTCCACCAACGCCAAATTGTCATCGGAGCTCGTGCACACCAAGCAGAGGCTCGGCGAACTCGCTGAGAGCCACCAGAGGCTCAAATTTCAGGCACGACGGTTTAAAGGCTTTCAAGTTTCTGAGGGTATCTCTACGTTGGCGATGCTGACTATAGGGTTCGACAAGTATTGTTTCTAACGTGTGTGAAAATCGTACAGAATAATCCGACGCTTGATTCGCAGCGCGTGCACAATAATGCCTGACGATCGAATCCCAATTGACCGTATCAATTGACACACAGGGGCAGTCTCTCCGGAACGATGTGAGCCAACGAGATAGAAGCCTCCAGCTTGCCGACGAGAGCAGAAAGAAAAGCGAGGTAAAAAGCACGGGTGTGGCTATCTCGTACAAATTACACCACAGGGTCGTGCTGTCATCACAATGTTATGTTTGCACGCGCGAGCATTTTTGGTGATATATGTGCCCAACCCAGGCTGGCAGCGTCCGGTGATCGCCATCATGTTCAACAGTGTTAGGTCACTCCGGTTGATACTTGTGTAAGTGCGCGTGCCTCAGCTTGCACCATTTGCCAATTTCCATTTTACCACTGCAAAAACGATCCCACACCTTTCCCTTGTACAGGTACCGTAGTTTACTCCTTTATCCCCTAAACGTGGGTGCAGTCCTCAAGGCATTAACAGCTGGCTCATGCCTTGTTTTATTGACGCGATGGGTTCGATGTGTATAGGCAGCTCTATATTAGGCCATCTGCCAAATGGCGATACTCTGCCCCACATTGGTTGCCAATCGTGCTTGCTACAGGTACAGTTTCGCGAAGCGATCACTCGCATGGAAACCCTATCAGAAGAGGAGGCAAAATATAACGCCTCCGCCATCAAGGACCTTCGCGATAAGGCCATGTTGGCAAAGGGCAGGTGGGCCTTAATCATGAGTAATGGTTTTCTTCTGATACCCCCAATAATTTAACGAATGTTGTATGTGGTGCTTGCTAACAAGATTGTCGCAAAAAGTAGGATAAAATATACCAGCGTACCTCGTACGTGCGCACCGTAGCATAGTGTCAGTTCCCAACAAAGAAGTAGCAGCATCACTGAAAAACTCGATATCAATCGGAGTATACGTTTGGTGTAAGAACCCACCCCGTTCGCATCCTATACTAAAACGAATCCAGGCTGTCGGAAGAGGTTGAACGACTGCGAAGCGCGAACGTACAGCTCATCGAAGCTATAGCAGCATTTAAAAAGAAGTCCTCGGAGCTCGAGCAGCAAGTCAAAACATCGCTCAAAGACAAGGAGGCCGGAGAGTCGGCGGCTGCCGCACGGGAAGAGCTGTTGCGGGGAGAGATTGAGCAAGCGAGGACCAGGGCAGACACCATGAGTCAAAGCTTGGCAGAGGTAAGATCAGCCTTTCGAGCGGGCTTTCTCGTCGACGAAGCCGAGCCTCTGGGTGTTGGTGTTGTGTAGATTTATATCACGTTTTCTTGCATAGATAAGTTCGCTTCGATGCAGTTCAGACGGGTGTGCCTCACTGTTCCGGCCTCTTGGTGTCCTCCCAGGCCATTCGCGGGCAGTCTGACTTGGTGATGGAGACGGCCAATGCTAAGGCCGCCGCTGAAATTCTTAAGGCCAAAAATAGGTCAGAAGAGCTGGAGGTGAGCAGGGGGTCCGTTCGTTGCTCCCAGTAAGTCGACGAGTGCCTTCGGTATATACTGTACCTGCCGTACAATCAAAAGTTAGCAAGCCACGAGAGAGGGCAAGCGATTGACGCGCATCGACCGATGCTCTTTGGCACCCGCGGTTGAAGATTGCCAACCAGGCTGTGAACACGTCTTGTCTTTCGGGCGTTTGCTTTAACGCGTTCGAGGTTCCCCGTTTGTCGAGGGAGTGCACCATCCGTTTTTGTCGACCATTCCTGTCAGAAGGTTACACTACGAATTCGCGCTGTCTCTTCCCGGCCTTCGACACATGGTATATCGACCACGAGCTACACACACACAAGTCGTGAGAGGGCTGACCCAATGGCCTTCCATGCATTCATTAGTTGCGGCGTCAAACATTGTGCGGACCCTGCTGCGCGCGATCGTTCTCTCAACTTAGCATGTTCGATCGTTCACGCATACTACATTGCAGAGGGCGCGGTCAGCCGGACGCGAGACAGAGAAAGCTCGCGCGTTTACCAACCAGGGCCCCCCTTCAACTATGCCGGCCGCGGGATGGGGAGCCGATTCGAGCGGTAGCTTTGGCGCCGGGATGGAGGTACGTTGGCCGCGGGCGAATATATAGACCTGGTTATGAAGAATCACGTAACGGCAATTGTTTTTTGTACGATGGGTTCGACAGGTTCAGCTTGGCGTGGGCACCAGCACTTCCGTCCCTGCTGCTCGTTCGCCACGCCACTTGCGGAATCGAAGGGTTAGACTCTTAGGCGTGTCGAAATGTGCTTCCGGGTCGATTATGACGATTATGACGTCCTTGGTTGCCTGCTTTAAACGCCGCACACAGTGGACAATCTTGTTAAACCGATGTGCGGTGTAACACGCTCGGCGTTGACGAGGAATCTGCTATGACTGTGCAGCGGTGATATTCTCGCGAGCTTGTATCACTAAAGATTCGCTAGACCAACGAATCGAGTAGCGTCCATTCTGAGTGGTCGTTATTGCCTAAATATAATGCACTCCAATCGCCCCGTATTCGCAGAAACTTCTTGCGGACAAACTGGAGGAAGCGAGCAAACACATATCCGAACTGAGGACCATGCTTCACCAGGTGCGAAACCAGCCGGGTACGTACGTATTACCCTACCACTCCATTCGCTACTTCGCGCCGGAAGTTTTTTTTAAACGCCTGAAACGTCAAAAGTGCGCCGGTGTAAAGAGGTGAATATTCCCGTAAATCGTTATTATTTGCAGTAAACAGCCATCCCCTGGTGAAGTCTGAAGTGTGGTGATGTTCACATCGGATTCTCAAGTGGGTTATGTTTTCCCTTTACCGCTATTGCTCGACCTCGCGCACCTCCCCCCAGCGCGCATGATCAGGCCTGATCAGTCTCACCCCCTTTTTGTCCCACCACGTTTCCTCCAATGCGGAATCAAATTTATATCAACACGTGTGCGTGTTAACCGCTGGCGTCGTCCTGCAGGAGGTGACGCGTAGGGAAGCTGCTGAAACAGAGGTATCCGAGGCGCAGGGGTATCTCAACAGCTCCCGTCAGGAGCTAGGCGAGCTAAAGCACCTGGCATGGAAGCTGGAGCAGATGGGACGCAACAGGTGCCCACATTGACGCCTGCGGGGTACGGCGCCATTCGAACGTGCTTGAGAACATCGAAGACACGGGGATAACCTCCTTCCACCGAGGGACTCGTATTGTCCCCAGTCGTTCAGTTTTTGCTACTCGCGCCGACATCCGATACGGTTCCGTGCGCTGCGGTGCTTCTACGAAGGAGATATATTGCTGACTGCCCAAACTTTTTTTGGGCGCCCCCGTCCATGCACTGCCCGCCGTTTTGTGCTGTGCACAGCATTACGCGTATCGATGAGAAGAACCAAGCGATCGAACAGCTCGAGGGCCGACTTCAATTTCAAGGAGGAAGACGACCACCAGCGGCAGCTGTAACAGCGGGAGAGACAGACGGACGAGGAGCAGACGGACGAGTAGGGGACACAATCAGAGAGTATCGCGAACATTGTGGCTCGGATGGGTTCTATGAGGGAGCTGACACCCGAGGAGGAGATACCAAGAGAGCGGTTAGGGGTGCCACACGTTGCAATCAACCATGGACCTTCTTGAGCGGGAAGGGTGGGCAAAGGGCAATGCTTGCAGCACTCTCTGGACTGCGCTCTGATCTCCAAAGCATGAACACGCAGGTAGAGCTGATGTCGAAAACATGCGATTCGGTAACGCCGCTTTTACCACGCCGGTAAAACACCTGAAGCTATTTATTTACTCACGCGTATGCACACTACCGGCTCAAGGCTGGCATGAAGTAGCCTTCTCTCTGTACTCCTCATTCTCCGTTTTTCGACGTATTTTTTTTCCGGTAAAAGTGTTTAGACTCGCTCACCCGCACGGAGCACCCTGGATTTTTCTTTGCACCTAGTTTTGCCTCGATGAAGCCATGTGCGCCCCAATGTCGTTTTCTCCGTTGTCGAAGGAGAAAATGCCAACTTTTTCTTGCCTCGCCTTAGCTTAATTTAACCGATCGTAGGCCGGTGCCGCTAGTCCCCGTGCGCGCTCCACCCGCTTTGACCCCTCTTTGTTTACACGTGTTTGGATGTTTGATTTTTCCATGTGCAGATTGGCGAGGCCAAAGCCGAAAACGAGGACATCGTGCGCCGGTGCGCCGACGGGATGGCTTCTCGGGCGGAGAAATTGATGCAAGCTCTGAAAGTAGCAAACCGAAAGCAGGTAACAATTTTTGAGTGCCTCAATTGTCATGTGTTGTGTACACCATGTGGAAAGCTCTCCGTCCGCGAGGGACGATCATAAAGTGTATTAAATTATCCCCCCCCCCCATTGTAACTNNAGTACACCCCCCCCCTCCCCCTCTGCCCTGCTCTCTCCATGCGTGTTGTCTACCTGACTTACTTCTCGACGTCAGGCAGAAGCGCAGAGACGATTATCGGAGGCGCAGGCTGTGGGAGTTAAGGAAAGAGAAGCTGCAGCGAGGTTGGCGCGTATTGTGAAGGTGTGCGCCGCCGTGGTCGTGGCATGGGTGTGCTGGTGTCTACGATTTCTCGATGTCTGCGTGATCACCCGTTACGAACGCTCGCTTTGCTAAGGTCTGCTTTGGCCTTTAACCGCAAGTCACGTTTGCTGAGGAGCGGTCGGATCGCAGGTGCAGTGCCTTTTCGATAGGGCCCGTATTAACGAGGATTTCATTGTTATGCAACTGAAAAAAAATAAAAGGAAATTGATTTTATTTTAATATTAGACGGTCGCCCCGGTAGAATAGGGGTCAGCTTCAACGACTACTGGCATTGGTACCCAAGTTAGAATCCTACCGTGGTGAGATATTTACTTTATTTGAAAAAATAAAAAGGAA
>JAXFYO010021105.1:261-13157 GCA_034768055.1 Saccharina latissima
CTGCGAGCGAGAAAAGAGAACCAAATTGCACAGCAAGCGGAGCCACGACGACACCAGCTTGGGAGTACAGAATATTTCCTGTGCATTCTGCTGATCCTACTCCTGTCGTATATATAAGCACTTCGCTCGGTGCCTGGTGGTGATGAACAATATCTTTATGTTCGACGGTCGTCTGGCTGCCCACGTAGCGTACTAACAGCCGCCGCTGCCGTTACGCTCGCTTGCACTGCTACGGCAGTTGTGCTTGTTGTTCGTGTTCTGTCTTCTGTCAGTAGCTGTTAGCTGTCATCCGTCACGGTCAGTCCCGTCACCGTGTTCATTTGGGNNAACCTGCACACAGCCCGCGTCGTTCATTTGGGGTTTCCGTATAGAACGCGCGGCGTTCTGCTGAGTTTGGACGTTTCACTTTGCTTGATGATTGCTTGATCGGACCGATCTCTTCTTTGTCTCTCAAGCCGCCGAGACGATATATTCTTCGTGCTTCGCACAAAAAAAAACACGTCGACAAACACACACTACGTCTCATTCTACTGCCAAGAGGGAGGGAGGCAGACGTACGTGGTCCCGCGCTGGCTGGGTACTGTGTTTTATTTGTAGCGTGAGGAGCGAGCCGGGTACATGATTGAGGGAGAATATTGACGCATATGCCGGAGACGGACGGAGCGCCGAAGCGTGCGCTGCCGGAGACGGACGGAGCGCCGAGGCGTGCTCTGCGGCGCGCCGGGTCTTCGCGAAACAACAGTCTGACAAGAGGGATACTGCCACAGGTTCTCACGCCACGAGCACTCAGTCTCTCGCCCCGAGTACTCCAGTCTAGAAGCCCGACACGGAAAAAGTATGTGCTCATTGAGGAGAAGGAACGGGAGGAGGAAAGATTGGATGGGACGGGCGATAACGTCCAGTCTGGGGAAGGGGGGCCGCGGTCGTTGTTGGGGTCTACCGCCGCTGGCGCCGCCGCGGACAAAGGTCGGGGCATTTCCCAGGATAAGGGTGGCGACGACCCTAACCGATTGAAGCTAAGGATGACGAGAGTCGATGGGGTCAGCTCGACGGTGGGACCGACGTCGTCACAGCGCAGCAGAGTAAGTGCCACAAGTATACTCGTATGTAGACGTTATTTTCGCCGCTGCGGATCGGGTTCACTCTACGTACTTACGAGTATATACTACAGTCAGTAGTACGCTCGTACTATTAATACTGTGCCGACCTTACGAGTACAGAGTACCTGGTAGTAGAGGAGTGACCCCCATTGATGTGGCCGTACGTACCCTGGAACAAAGATCAGCAATTTGTCTTAAAGTATACGTGCGTAGAGTACTCTGTAGATGCCTCACAAAACGAGCTACGACGAACTTTTCATACGTACGAGCTGTACGTTCGTTCGTACTGCGTACATATCGTGCGAAATCGCATACCAGTACATCGTGCGAAATCGCATATCAGGTATATACTCGTACAGCAACGAGTCAGTGAAACATTTACGTACGTACCAGGTATACGTACATCTTTATACCTGGTATCAGGTATTTACTTTACTTTTTAGGACCGAGGTATACAGTACCAGGTAGTATTTTGTTGGTACTGTCTGCACGGTACGTGCGGTATTGTCAACCGTCTCATAGTGTGGATGCGCAAGCAGCGAGTACGTACGTAGTGCCATGCTGCTCTGCGCAATTGCCGTCCAGCTCACCACATTGTGGTCGGGGAGATGGGATACCGACCTACAGACGTGCTACTGTAAGGTACGGCTGTGTATATACCGTAGTACCGCTGTCAGCCCAAACAACGACCATTTGGCGTGATCGGGCGAAAGCGGCCAATGTTACTGTTGATTTACTATGACATGGTATGCTATCTACAGCAGTTGTAAATCGGCCGCATTCACAAGAGTTGCATGTCTGAACCACGGGCTGTTCCGGTGTACCTGGTACACATGATGAACGAGATTCGTGGCCACGACACGAACGATAAAGATCCTCCTAATCCGCTGTATCCTGCGCTTCAGCAGCACGCACATACATAATTAGGCTGTGGGCGTTCGCGGCGTGAGCGATGTCATTGCACATCTACTGTACAGTACTCCATGTACCCCCTGCGTCTGAAACCTCGAAGGTTTTCTTCGATGTCGGCATGGTAGAATCGGAAAATGGAACAGGAGGATGGTAATCCACCGTCCGTGCGATTTTGTTCCACATCTACAGTAGTAACCCTTGCGAATGAAAATTCGGGGGGTTATTTGCAGAAGTTTTTTCCTCGATGCCGGCACGGTGGAAATAGAAGAAGGGGTTTCAGTACGTAGGAAAATGGAATAGGAGGATGATGTACGAGGATCGTCACCGCCGCCAGTTCAGGGAGCCGAAGGGCGTTGTCTCCGCCTATACCCCTTCCACCTTTCGTCTCAAATAGCCTCCCTTTGCTGGTTGATGTAGCCCCCCCCCCCCAACCAAAGCCAACCACCGCTGTTTTTACTTGTCCTTGCTTAAAACAGAAACAAAAACCAACCCTACCGAAGAAGCAACTCGTGTATCAAAATCACCGCGTGCTGCTTTTTGAACAAAAACAGGACATTTGTGTGTGTGTACTACGTACTCACCTACAATTTCCGAACGTAGCGGCGACGTAACGGCGACACAGCCCCCCCCAAGTCTAGAACTCTCGCAGGGCTATGCTTAGAATTTCGAGACGTCGCACGATTTTCTGCCGACTAAACTTGCCCCCGACTGTCGTAAACGTGCAATGAATGGATCTCAACGTACAGTACGTACAGCGCGCGGGGTAGGTATTATGAGTTCGTGAGTAAATGCAAGGAAGCGGGCAGCGTCCACACCTCCCGGGGTCAATGACCGCGCACATACACCATTAACCGGTCGAAATTCGCGCAAGTTGACCCCACCATAGAACAGCGACCCCCCCCAAGGTATTGGCCAACGCCCATGGCGTGCAGCAGGGAAACCATGATCATGTTCGCACCATGCACTTCGCTTTGCACGCTATGCGGCCGGAGTCTCATGGGGGGAAATGGTTTGGATCTCACTCTTTCAACGTACGTATGGCGCGGCGGCAGCGTTCGATCTGCGGAAGTGCAAGCATGAAGCGGAAGGGTGCATTGTTGGACAAACCGCTCCTTACCGCATAGCACCGCACCGCGCCGCACCGTACAGCAATGCGCCGCATCCGAGACACAAACATTCTGCATTGCAGTGGATCGTCTCGCTTTTGGCGAGTGTGTTGTTGTGGAATGGTCTCATCATCTGCGCGCAGAGTGTGCCGCGGNNGCGGGGGCTGTGCTGTCAGTCCGGTTCTGTCAACTCCCATCGGTCATACGAGCCCTTATTGAATGTGCATATTTCCATGATGATTTCCTCCCCTGTCTGTGTACTACCGATATGCGAACACACGGCAGCGGTATTGAAATACAGCATTGTATGCCCTTTCACCACGTGCCGAAGTCATCAGAACAACAGTGATGGTTGCTTGCAAGGTCGAAACGATCACTCTGCGAATAGTCCACGCATCGGGCAGATCACCGCTCCCCACTTCAGTATCTAGGCCTTTCAAGACCAATCGATTCATGACTACAGTACAGTAGTATTATCGTACTTGCCTGGCTCGTGTTGCCGGGTGGGAGCCGCACATGATCTGCGTGATCTACTAACAGCACATGTTTCCTGGGTTGGATCTGGAACATGCAGACCGTGCACAAAAACCTCATTACGGCACATACAGAGTCTACCAGTAGATGATCGCGCTCGTGATTTTTATCCGATGCGTGAAGTATGGTTTTCCGTCTCTGACAAACATTCCATCCCCGTGCATACAAGCCGTGGGCGCGTTACATCTCCGAACGACCAGCAGCCGCAGTAAACTACCACCCACCTTTTTGTCCGATACTATACTTCCTTTATAACAGAGTATTTACATGTGCTGGAGCTCATTGGTTCAGGTTGCACCGCNNCCCGCCCGCCCGCTCGACCGCCTGGGGCCGTTGCTCGCAAGCAGAAAAGCTTGCCGCTGGCGGAGCGAGAGTGCATTCCAACGCGCCAGGTGATCGACGTGCTCGAGTCCTTGTCGAGCACCCTCATCTTCAACTCCGCCAACAAGGAGGAGAAGCTGGCGCTTGCTAGTAGGCTGCGCCACTGGGTTGTGGAAGACGGAACGTACCTCATTCGAGAGGGCGATGGTGACAGGAACCGGTCTGCAATTTTTGTGATAGGTGAGTTTGTATTTTACGATATAGGCGAGCGTATCTTGTGGTGCATTTTTGTTTTTCTGGTTTTTGGCTTTTCCGTCTTTTCCAGTAGGGTTTCAACTTAGCGCACGGCGTTTGGTTGGTGTAGACGTGCATGGTATGACACTACAGTAGTGCTGAAGCATCGCAATTAATCGTGTTTGTGTTAAGGGTATACTTGTGTGGGACTCAGGTTCGCCGTAGGGGCAGACATCACAGTTAGTTGCCTTGCGTGTTTTTTTTTGTGTAGTTAACACATTGTGGTGGGACACGCTGTACAATCGTGCCGGGTATGCGCTGCCACGCCAAATCGATGAACATCGTCGTCTATCCCGCACAGTCTGTGTTCATTCGTACATGATACACCCTACTTGCCATACGCACGGTATGCTTTCAAGTGATATTGGTAGTTGCGGCGTCGTACCGTACAATGTATGCTGTGTTCAATGTAGAAACGGCAGCTGAGTTGCAGGGCAACCAGTTGCATCAACCAAATACAGAGTAGTAGAATGCATACCTGGTACAATAAACTGTTGTGCCACCAAAACTGCAGCGACATACAGTAGTGCTGTGCTTGAGAAAAAAAAAAGCAGCGGCGTGCCAAGAGAGGACGGACAGGGAGGCAACGACAAACAAACATAATCACGACGTGAAAAGTCGCGAGCTGCACTATACGTGGCCTTAAAACCTTGATGAGAGACGCATTTGAGAGAGCTTCGGCTTCTTTCTCCCCATCGAGGCGGGTCCACCGTTTGCTCTACGTAGCCTATAAGCCTTCATAAGAGGTGTACGTACGAGGACTTCGGCTTTTCTTTCGGCAACGAGGCTGGGCCTCCTTGTCCTTACCCACCTTCTTCCCCTTACCCCCTACACCTCGTATTTTTCTATCGATACCCGTCAACCGGTACTCTATAGCGTCGGGGAAGGCCACGATTTCGCTCAACCGAACCCTCGAGGACGACACTGTCCAGGAGGCGGACATTAAGGACATTAAATCGCCCAACTATTTCGGGGAAGGGAGGGTTCTGGGAGACAGTCGCGCGTACGCGAGCGTCAGAGCCAAGGAGGAGCTGGTGGTGTACTACATCATGCGAGCCGATGTCGAGGAAATCGTCAGGTGAGTTCGTATCATAGCGGTGTGACGGTTTGACAGTTTCAGTTTCAACCCGGCCAAGCATGCCTCCATATTGTTTTGCTATAGAGTGTGTGCTTTCTTGTGCTGCGTTCGGCACAGACGGCCGTATATTGTCTGTGTGATGTTTTTGCAACAGAGGGCATTCACCGCTGTCGGCGCCGCTCGCCACTCCTGTTGGCGCCCTCCGATTCTATCTGAGCAACAGATGCAGCACTTCAGTTTTTCTATCGGTGTTTTTTGTTTCGGGCCGTTTCGTTATCGCGAAGTCGTAAAAAACAAACGCACAACAAGCCGCTGTTACATGGACGTTGAAGGGACGCGTATGCCAAGCGTCGGTCCGTGAGGCCGAGCAATAGAATCACGGCGAGGCACAGAATAACCCAAAACAAATGTTTACACACCCTCCTTGTCGAGGCATGAACTAAACAAAAAGTTCACAGCGCTTCTTCGGGGATGTGTTCTATCGGCGTGCCTTACTGGCCTGTCGTAAAAACAGGCGTGCGCCATGAAAAAAACGTCCGCGTACGTGGTCGTACCCAACAGGGTAGGTTACGCGGCCAATGCAGTATATTCCGCGGAGGTTGTGCCATACCAACCATGGCCGTCAAATTAGGGGCTATTTGTGTACTAAACAGAATCCCAAACGTACATTACATTTTTCGGACAGAGTGGTAGCACGGGACAGCGCAGGTCAGGTTATCTAAACACGCGCACGAAATATATATATAGTATATGTATTGTCACAGAGTCTTGAGGTAGAGGAGCGCACTTGGCTTATAGGGTATATAGCGGGACAACCTACAGCCCATCCGGTGTTACCGGAAGTGTAGCCCACCCGGTGGCATGTCACTGCTTGTTTGGGGAAGCCTCATCTTGATACAGGAAGCACGAGTTCGGCTAAAAACCCCTCCTCTTTGCCCCCACGGTTGTCACGAAAACAATGGTTGTTGCTTGCAGAAGCGCGTCTGCATGGCGAATGAACACGCCCTCTCCCCCTCCCCCTCCTTGCGGTAAAACGGACGGCCATCTCTGAATAACCATTCGTTGGGGTTTTTTGCCT
The DNA here is from genome assembly GCA_034768055.1 of Saccharina latissima. Taxonomy (NCBI): domain Eukaryota; class Phaeophyceae; order Laminariales; family Laminariaceae; genus Saccharina; species Saccharina latissima. The sequence goes on from JAXFYO010021105.1 coordinate 6,685, forward strand.
CCCGCAGCTGCGCCAACCCTCCCTCCCGCCCTCCCTCCCTCCATTGGTTAACGTATCGAACGCGTTCGGGTACACGTTGACGACCATTTCCACACCCTGTGCATCGCTCGGTATCGATTGTTCGTGCCCCCCGCTGGGCAGCCCGACAACTCGCAATATGATGGTGCGAGATATGCACATCCGGAAGTTCCAGAAGGAAAATCTGGACGACCTTTTCGCCGTCATCAGGGAAAAACCGTCGGGTCTGTCGTGTCTCAAACGCTTAGCGGACGAGCAGCTCATGGGGGGGGACGTCGGCTTCTTCATTGACGTCGAGGGTAAGAAACAAGAGGGACAGACTCTTCTCTGGATAGCTGGGTCTTGATGCGGCGGTTGTCAGATATTTATATATATATAAGTGTATGTACACACGGAGGGCCTTCCATGGCGAAGACGAAACGTGCATGGTTGGGACATTTTGGTGTACTTTGAACAAATGATAAAACTGCCAACGCATTGAAAACAAAATGTGGGCGGGGGAAACACAGCAGCTGCCCCGGACATATTTTTTCAAGTCTTGCTAGGGAATAATTTATCATCGCTAAGACAATCCACTACAAGTGTGGAAGCTATACGTATTCAGAAGAGATAAACACCTCTGAAAAAACAATTGTCGCGTTGACCGAAACATTTTAGCTACGTAACTATGTGAAGTATTCTTGACGTTGGACGTTTGTCGTATTTATGGAAGTGTTTTTCAAGCAGAACTACTGCAAACCAAAGTCTCCTGTGGTGTGAACAGCGTTTGGTAAAAAATTATACGGTTGTTTTGCAAGGTAAGGTATGCTGCATACTCCTGTCCGTCTTTGTTGTGGGCGGCGTGTTTTTGCCCCCCTCGCATAGTGTACGGCCCGTTCCAAATTTCAAGCCTTCTTAGTCCTTGCGCCAGTGATGTTTCTAGTTGACGATCGCTGGTCAGCGTTCGCGCATCTTCAACCAACAGGTTATTTTTCGCGATTGGCACCTTGGGCGTAAAGCCAGGCGCTCCAGTTGTGACACGGCTGTATCAGCGGCGTGGGGTCTCCCCCCCCCCCCGTATGGAAGCAAACGTTTTTCCGAGCTCCCAGTTTTAGCGCTTGAGTCGAACCTTGCCAGACGTAAACGAAGGCAAAAGTGCATATTTTCAGCACGTGCAACGTCCCCTTACATACATTCACACGTATGGACCACAATGACCAAAGGCAAGCGTATCCCTTAGTCTACCTGTGAACCAGAGTTGGTTCAAGACGAGTGTACCCCTGACACATGAGCCACATTCATTGAAAACAAAAGTGTACACGCTCTTCATGAAACCAACGGATGCCTGTCCTCCACCGCCCCCATTTTTTGTTTCCCCCCTTGCCCCGACCATTGAAAAACGCCGTCTGGGCCGGCAGAGTACAAGAAAACCGAAGCCAGCGACACCGAGCGAGCGCTGCATGCGCAGCGGATAGTTGGCACCTACATATCCCCAACAACCGGCGGGCCGGGCTTGATCTACACATCAGAAGCTCAGCGGAAAGCCTTGGCGGTGAAGATGAAGCGCCTCTGGGGCAGACCCTCCACATTGAAAGAGACCCAGGGGCCGGGTGGACCAGGACTGCTCGCCCGCAAAGCGGGTGGCGGCGCGCTGGATGATCGCGGCGCAAATGCAACTCTGCCGCCAATTTCAAAGGGTGAAAATGGCGAACATCCAAAGGACCAGGAAGCTCGGGGCGTTGACACAGCACCTAACGGCGACGGTAGTGAAGCTAACACCGCGGCTGATGGAGGCCAAGGCAGTAGTACAGGGCAAGGAACTGGCGAGAACGCCGTTGCTGAGGGCCCTGGGGAGGGGGAAGGAGGTCCCCCAGACGGGGGAGACCCGGAGGGCGTTCTCATACCGCCAGGCCAGTGTTTGGATGACGAGAAACGGTCGCAGCGATCTGACAGTGACGGGTCTTGCGCCTGGAGTGGCAGCTACCGCTCCGGTATTGAGAGCGACAACGAGCCTGCAGAGGGACGCGAGGTGGCACAGCTGGCGCTGGCTCTATCCCTTTTCGATGAGATTTTGGACCAAAACGCCATTCCCACAATACGACAGAACAGTGAGTCTGCCTGGATATGTGTTGCCAAAGACGCCGATCTATGCCGTACAGTAGTAGAACTATTCGATGCTAGTGTGGTTAATTGCTGTCCATTTTTTTCATATTTTCTCCGGGAGGTAGTTATACAGCCTTTTTCATATTTTCTCCGGGAGGTAGTTCTACAGCCTTGCTTCAGGAAGGCATATGATAGCGCGCATACCTTCGACCGGAATCGGGGCGGGGCGACACTACGTACATCGAGCACAAAGAGGCTGCTTTGCAGATGATACAGAAAACGACCATTGACACAGCGTCCCCCCCCCCCCCCTGCTCCCTTGCTCATGACATTCCGTGGCAGTCGTCCCGAAGTTCATCCAGAGTAGCTACTACGAGGTGTTCCTGGCGGAACTGTTCCCTTACGAGTCACGTGCCGTAGCCAACGCGGACCAAGGAGACGAGGAAAAGGACAGCGATTCTCGGGGAGGGGCACTTACAGCCTCCCTGGAGGCCATCAGGCACGACCCTGAAGCCGTGGCTAAGAGGATAGCCGAAGCGGTGGCGGCCGCGAGGGCAGCGGCCGAGGCGGAAGCAGTGGCGGCTGCGGAAGCAGCAGCAGCACTGGAGGCCCAGGCGGAAAAGGTTGAGGGGGACATGCAACAACAACAGGCCGACAGCGAGGTGAGGTTCGCGTTCGCACCCCTTTTTTCCTTTTCTTGTTTTCAGGTGTTTCGCGGCAACGCAGTTCGTGCGTTGTTGGTTATACACAGCACTACCCACTACCCGACATAGTTATGTGACTATGCAGGCTCGTACTGGGTATGCAGTGTTGTATAACCAACGCGTGGGTAGAAAAATCCAGCGGATATCTCGATGTTTACTGTGCCGCGTCACATCCCCAGCACTCATCGGCACCTCCCATTTGTGCAGGGCCAACCGGGACTTCCTGAGGGGGAACCTGTTTCTCGCCCACGAAGCGCGGCGGGATCGGGAGAAGACGACCAGCAACGAAGCCATCGCGAGACGTTGCCGGGAGCGGGCGATACCGCCGCGGCCGCAAACAATGCGTTGGGCGGTACCTCGTTCGTAAAGAGCGCCGACCCCGAGGTGTTTAGCGACGAACCATTATTCGCTCCCGGTTGCCGAGATGAGGGTATCGCGTCACGAATATCTAGGAGAGGCCTGTACGGGTTAGACGCGGCGAGCAATGTTTGTACGTTGATGTGAACGATTGACTGATTGGTTTTAGGAGAAACACCCACGGTAGTAGCGACAAGTTTTATCAGAGCTCTGCGGTAACAGTCTAGAGTGCCGAGAGCACGAGGCTTAGTATTTAACACGAGGAATCGCAATTGGATGGCCTGGTGTACCCTCCCCTTCGCCCGCCTGCCCCTGGTTTGACTCAGAACGTCATCCACGCGGTTATTCAGCGTAACGTAAAGCAAAGGCAAACGACTGTCAATGCTCAATAGGCGGTCGTTTGACTACTGTAGAGGGTTTTGTAAATAGTAGTCAAAAACATGCACAGCGTGTCCTCTACCGGGTGCCGTCAGCTCAGACACAAGTAAGTATAGATTTGCCGGCTCATCTCGAGATGGCGACGGATAGAGCTAGCTTGCCAGCGTTGTAAACGTGTATAGACCAACCGGTCTGTATGGCGTTATTATACATTCAGCGCGAACGGTCTAGTTAGGTTGCTCCTCGTTGAGTTTTGATTCCAGCCTGTTGTCCCCCGGGGACAGCAGCGACAGCAGCAACAACGGGAGCAAATCTCGGCTGGTCCCGCACAGCGAAAGCGCAGTGTGCTTCCGGAACGACCGGGCACTTTGGAGGTATAGAGTGCAACACTATGCGTACCTGCCCGGACTCTCAGACTGCTTGAGCTTATTTCTGTGCGTGGACGGTACGGTATCATTTTTTGTCGACGCCGCATCGCGCGACGTCACACACTGCCGTGCGTCGGATAGGGACTACTGTAGTCGACGGAGCGCGTCGTGGCGTAGAAAGGAACTCAATACCTCTGCGCCAACGGAGACATCGCAAAACTGCACGTTCGTTGATCAGGGTGCAAGAAACCTTGCAGGAAATAGAGCCAGCCGTGCATCGCACGACAGCACGCCCGACCAGTGTTCTCGCTCGTTTTCATTTTTTGTTTTCAAGTTTCGGCTGTGCGCAAAGAATACTCCGGTACCAGCAGCGTCGACGTCTATCGATGCAGATTTCCCCCCGTGTCCCCCATGATACAAACAGTGGTATCAGCAAAAGAGTGCCATGGATTGTGTCGGAGAGAAGGAGGGCCTTTCTCCCAGATTATTCTTATTTTTATTTCAAAGGAGTTGTGTCGCATTTTGGTCATGATAAAAAAGGATGTACGAGTAAGTATTTTTGGTTCGGATTGTTTTTATGTTCGTCGACCCACACGGAGGGTTGCTGTACGTAGTCGTGTGACCTTTTCTCTCAAGAGCGCATCACTACGAGAGAGAGCCTTCTGCTGTGGAATATCAATCGGAGAAAACATAATGCTATCATGATCGGTGCTCTTCGTGACAAGGCGAACGGGAAGCAACGGTGGTATGTAAGTACAATGGCAACATCTATTTGTTATCCTTCCATCACGTGTAGAACCTGCCGCCGGCCGGAAACTAACACGTTTCAATCGGACCTGTACTGACCGGCCGAACGTCTTTTGTGAGGGTCTCCACCACAGTCTCCGCCGTACCGGTACTCCGGTAATTTTCTTGCCTTCCAATCCCCCCCCTTCCCTACTGGTTGCTTCTTAGGGTCATCCTCATCACAGCTTTCATGTGTTGGAGTGTGTTGGAATACTCCCATGCTCAGAAACACGTGCGCCATCCTCCCACTTGCTCCATGACGCATAGCATGTGTCCCATGTGCAACAAGTGTAAACGCCCACCTACCACCTATTGTCCATTGAAACCCATGCGTGCGCGTGAACGCCTCTACTCCCGATTATCGGCGTGGCTATCGATCTCAGTTCCGCACTATACTCGTAGCGCCCCTGAGCTCCTCGGTCAGTCCAGCACCGTGCGTCCTCAAGGTTTGTAGGCGCGCATTCAACAGACGGAGACGACCCAAAGCAACCCAGACCCAGAGCTACTCTCGCATTCTGGACGAGCAGAAAATACCGACACGATTTATGAAGCACTCAAACGTGTTTGCCCGTGGTAGACGTTTTAATTGTTAATTTTCTTAATTTGTTGATTGTGAAGAGGCCTTTATGTACGAACTCCGGATCCCAACAAGCCCGGACACAAGGATCGGCGTATAAAGACAAAAAAAAACTACCTGTCCACACGTGGGTGCCTACTCGTCGCAGGGATGGTTAAACTCTGCAACATGCTACGAAAAGCGACGCCTTATAGGCTCGGAGACAAAACTGAGAACACAAGCAAACAAATCCACACAAGGCACACGCTTTGGGCAGTTTTCCTGACACGGTACTTTTCGGAACCCCTTGCTTACGGCCCAGAAGAGGGTGGGTCACGCATGTGATCGGTGTGAAAACCTGGCAAAAATGTTAAAGGGGCTCAAAGAAAGACGTCACAGGGGGGGGGGGGGCGATCGACACCTAAACCGCACGCACGCCCGACTGTCACAAAGCTTACCATGGGGGGGGGGGGGGGTAATCGATGAACTTTTTATCCGTATTGAAGGGGTCTAGTGTAATACCTTAGCACATGGCGTCATCGGCAGGATACAGGGGCTCAAGGGGCCTTCAACACAAACAGTAGAGCATCCGATCCATCTTTTTCCAGGGGGCTTTTTCAGACTGAGCACTGCGCACCCACGCGTACATACCATGCGTCTTGAAGAACCGTGATGGGGGAGGGGGCAGGCGGAGTGAGGGCGCAGAAGCCGTGCTAAATCATGAATTACATGTCGAGAGTTGTTATGGTCGCAACCGCGAGGAGTAGCTCCGACCACGGCGGAAGAGCCAGGAAATACATAAAAGGTCTCTCGATCAGCCCTTGCTCGTGTCTTCAAATATAGACACCTGACATCCCCGCTAAAATCTCCAGGTCGGTATTGCCCCCGGTCAGGGACGTCCTTCGGGCGGGAGTAAGCTATGAGGAACGCACTGCTCCATGGACAGTGATGCCCGCAGCTCACCCGTTCAGTTTAATTGAGAGGTTTACGCCCGACGCGTAGGTGAAGACTTCTGTAAAACCGCGAACGAGTACAACAACAACGGATGCGCGGGTACGAGAGGCGTACAAGGCAAAATCAAGTATTTCGAGCGAGAAGCTCTGCCATTGACATTCTGCAGGGCTCTCTACGTAGGCGTCGATTTTACGCCTTTGTCAAATGTGGACATGCTGGTTAGAACGGATAACTTATTATACTACGCTACTCCGTCAGCTGACTGAGTAG
>JAXFYO010021190.1:0-10020 GCA_034768055.1 Saccharina latissima
AATCTGGATGATCTATTAATAGAACATGTTTCCTAGGTTGGATCTGTTATATGCAGATCCTTCGCAACCTCTCACAACGGCAGCTCACGAGCTAGATGATCTAGATGATCTATCTGTAGATAGATAGATCATGATCTGTGCGAGGTGTGAAATCCTCGACCGGCAATACACATATTATACTGCTGCCTGTATACAATGCAAGTACTCGTACTCGTATCATACCTCGATCAGCTGCGAATTAGCATGTTATAGCACGTGACTATTAATACGACTGTGTGCTATTAATATTGGACTTTACCAATTGAGTCCTGTGGACTACAGCAGTATGGGCCCACGAACTAGAGACACGTATTCTGAGCAAGCCTTACGAAGAACCATATTGTGACTAGAGATGGGCACCGGATAACAAAAAAAAACAAAAAAACGGTTAAACCGGTGTTTGGAAACCCAGCAGGCGTTTGCAAGTATTAATGGTCGGTTTTCAAAATACAAAACTGGTTTTTATTCTATTTAATTTTTGTCTATTTTAGGGCACCCACGACTACACTAAAACGAGCCTGCAGCATGAACAACGTGCATACAAACATGACAGCGTGAAAGTTGGGCAACCAAGGTGACGAAGATAATCAGATACGCACTTGGGAGTACACAACGAGATGCAAATCGAGGCAAAATCGAAAAATCGCCCGTGGTTTTCAATATTTTGGAGGCTTTAGTACCTGCCATACAAAAGTCGGTTAAACCGGTTTTCTGTATTTGATCAAAACGCCTCCTATTGCGGTTTTCGGTTTTTCGGATATGCCATCCGGTGCCCACCTTTTGTTGTGACACCATCCTTGAACAACCTTGATCATAGGCTATTATGTAGGATTCAGTGTAGCGCTTGCCGCTGAGTACGATTTCTGGGGGTACCCCCAAAATGTGTGCCTCGTGTTCTTACTCTCTACGTAAGTATGTTATTTCTTGTTTGTGGGCCTATACTGCTGTATCGATGACATTTCGTTGTAATGAGGACCAATGCACAATCGACGGAAGTGCGTGGCCAACTGAAAAGTTGCAGGCCTGGTCACGGGTCGGATCAAACCTCGCGTGGTCAAGTCGGGACGGGTCGGGTAAGGGTGATCCGATCCGATCCTTGAGGTTTTGAAACCTCCCGGCCCGTTCCGACCCGACCTAACCCGACCCTTGAGGTTTCGGAAAGTTCCTGACCCGACACGCGGGTTGGGGTGATGACCCGTAAAGAGCCCTGAAAATTTGTTCTGGCTGCGGCATGATCGAAGCTTTGTGATAGGTCTTTCCGCAGTTAGGTGAGGTAAACACTCATCATGAGGTTGGAAATAATCTCGTGTTGGGTTATCGGGGTGAACGAGGCCACCTGGGACGTCGGTGGTCGTGTCAGCAGTCACATCCAGTACCTAAATATCCCTGGAATAAACAAGCCTCCTACGTACCTTTTACGCATTCCACCGCACGTGACTGTGCGATACTCAGAGCTGTACTCCGAACATGCTTAACAGACCACCTGCTCGGTGTACGGCATAGTGTAGCCAATCACATGTAAAGAAGGGGAAAACCCCGTGGCGAACCTTCTTACAACACACGAAGTAACTAAACTGAAACCAAATAATATCATACCGGCACTATAGAGGGACCACTAGTGTACCGCTACGGCTTCATGGTCCGAGCAAGCAAAAAATGCCGCTCAAGTCGCTGGCGAATGTATGAGTCAGCCGCCGGCATCCGTTCGGCCTCGGGCTTAGCTATGATGAAACCCTAGTTATGTTCGATGAGGCTTATGCGCGAGGCACTCGCTCAGTGCTTTTGTCTGCCCCTGCTGTCACGCGTCACTGTTGCCTCGCGCGTCGTCTCGCGTCTGCTTTGCGTCTTCTTACTAATTTCCGAGTTCGCTGTCCAAGTTCGCTTTGCGCTGTGCCCCCCTCCGAGCTTCCATTGCGTCGTATAATATCTACCTCCGTTTTCGTTTTGCGTCACATCCCTCTCCTGATTCGCAGGAGAAGGCGGCGATTGGCCGCAGAAGACTCGCCTGTTTCGGACGCGAGCGGCGCCGACCTCGACGGGGCCGACACCCTCCTCGACACGGTAGGCACACCGGGGCAGTCCGGTGGGGCAGCTGGCGCCGGTGGGGCCGGCGCGCGGAACGAGNNACGAGGAGGAAGAGGAGGACGATGGCGACATTTCTGACCCCCCGCCGATGGAGTACAACGCGGACAGAGACCGTGAAATCGACGAGGACCCCGACCACAGCGATGGGGAGGATGGCGCGGAGGCGGGGGAAGAGGTGCGTGCGTGCGTTCATGGGTATGTTTGTGATGATCACAGCGTCGTAAGCATATCAGGGTGTGCTCGCGGTGCGTTCGCGGGAATGTTTTGCGATATTCACAGCGCGAGAAATCACATCAATTTATTATCGCGATGCGTTCGTGGGTATGTTTGTGATAATCGCAGCGTAATATATCAGGTCAAGGTGTTTTCGCGAGTCGGCACGAAGACGATGTCATGCCGCGGCGAATAAGGAGTAAGTCGTGCCTGAGTCGAGGGTGCCTATGAGCGTGAAAATTACCAGCGGCATGTAGGGAACCACTTCGTGCCAGTGTATGTAACATTTAGAATGCGTCTCGAAAATATGTTTTTCGTCAGTTCTGGAAACTTGGAGTGCCAATGAGTGTGAAAAATTAACAGCGGGATGTAGAGAGCTCGTATGGTACTAAGTATATATGCTGTGTCGTACGAGGCAAACGCGTGTTTCGTCAGTGATGGAAAACTGACACCTCGCCGGTGACACAAGGCACTGCCTTCCCCGTATCTAGACTCGAAAGTGAATCTTGAATATAGAGTACGCCACTCTCAGTGACAAGGAGCGGTGTTGGAGGTCGAGTTTTAGTGAGCGGCGAGTGGCCGTTCCAGTAAAACTCGGATCAGGTCAATAGACCATATATGACCACGGACTAGATTTTTGGCGACGAGTTTAATGTGATACTAACAACAAAAACAACCAGTCGCTTTCGATTCTAGAATAAGTGTCAAATGTCTAGAATACCGGTATATATCGTACAAACAGTACACCCCGCATGTTGTTGGGGTGGGGCCCTTCCATGGGCACATCAGCCTGGCTATCGCCTGTCGCCTAAACGTGCCCGATGATGGTGTGGGGCGGTTTGTCTGCGCGGGGCTCTTGACTCGCAGGAGGAAGGCGAAGACATCATGGACATGGACCGCATCGACGCGGACTACGTGGCGATCCCTGAGCTGGACACGTACGACGATGCCGATCTCGACCGACGGGAGTACGACAGCATGGAACACTCCGACCGCAGGGCGGCAGAGCGAGAGCTTGCTAAGAGGTGAACAAGAGGGTGTCTACGTGCACTACTGTTTGTATTGTTGATCGCTTCAACGTTCGCTGGGTGCTTCTTCTCCGATCGCCGGGCGGCAAAGCGTGAGCTTGCTGAGAGGTGGGCAAGAGGGAGTGTGTTTTCGCCTCAATGTTCGCTGTTTTTTTGTATTTCCGACTGCAAGGCGACAGAGCGAGACCTTGCTAGGAGGTGAGCAAGAGGGGGTGTATACATGCACTGCGTGTGTTTTTGTTCTGGCTCCAAACGTTCGCAACTTTTTGTTTTCGCTTGTAGCGCTAACGTTTGCAACACGTTTGCATCCACTAAAATGCTTGCCAAGTGTCACGCGCAGCGCGTGCGCAGCGAATCGTCCGTCCACCATAAAGCACGGGCTCCTCCTCCTCCCCCGCCTCCTCCTCCACCTTCCTTTTTTGGCGGCGTCACACCACCTGTATACATATTGAATTGCGCTTTTCCCTGCAACTGTAATGCCCTGCCCGCGTGGTTACATGGCCAGGGACCATGACCGAGGCGGGCGTCTCTCCGGTCTTCTCGACGAGTTCGGGAGCGAGGACGAGGAGGACAGAGGGCGGCGGCGAGCGCAGCTGGGGCTCCGGGAAGCGGCCGGTGGTGTCGGGGAGGCAGCAGCCGGCGAAGGCGACGACGATGACGATGACGATGCTCAGGGCGAGGTATGTATGTTTTTTCCACCAATCGGCACGAAAAGGGAAGCTAGAGCCAGGCCGTATGTAGTTGCAGTATTCGGTGGGCTTACTGTGGCTAGACCAGTGGACACTCATTTTCCCGAGGAGGGGAGGTGGGGGAACCGTGGTGTCTACTGCTGAAAACATGTTTTTTGACTCGGTCAGGCTCGGCTCTCGAGCTTGTTCTCTTAGTATAGTATAGGTTTGGGTTTCGGTGCATGTCCTGCTTGACCCGGTGTCCCCTGGTAGCCCATGGAACGCTCCCGGATCCCGCATGAGGTCGGAATTTCGGAAGCTAATGCGATACGTGGGCATTTGTTTTTGGCCCCCCGAACCCTACTCTATCGGACACCATGACCTACCTCCAAGGACACATTTGCGAGTTTGACACCTTCGGCACAGTCCATGCGGTGGAAACCCACAATTCGGCGTGTTTTCTAGACGGCGCTGAAATGGCTGTGCTACCGCAGACAAACGTGCCAAGCCCGAGTGTGACGAGGCCTGAAAATATTTGTCGCTGGTTGAAAGTCCATCTCAGGCGGAAACTCTCGCTTTGTTTTTGCTGCGCTTGGCGTGCCTTGAAACGTGCATCCTACTCTGCGCGAGTGGAGGGACTGCGTACGTATGTCTGGTGCACAGTGGGTGTTTTCGCTGTTTTGACCCCGGTAGTTTTGCGAGCAGCAGCACACCATTGAGCCATCCTTGGTCTCGCGGCTTGAGCCGTCGCGGCTATGTAAAGCCACTAGCTAAATGAACGCTTATGGTGTTGAAATATGGTGCTCAGAAAATCAAAGTACAAGGCAGAAGCGGAACAGCGGTCACATTGTTACACAAATCGGGCAGATCACCTATCCCCACTTCATGATCTAGATATGTTAGGGCTGATAGATCCCTAATTTGTATTTTGTATGAATAGCTCATGTTGCCCGGCGGGAGCCGTATGGTCTGCATGATATATGTACGAGTAGCACATGTGTTTGATGTGTTACACATATCTTACACCACGTATCACAACGTCAGAAACATCTCTAGATGATCTATATGATCTATACGATCTATATGACCTATGTTGTTATTTGTCCGATGTTCGCCGTGACGTTAGGGGTAGCATTGTTTTGCCAAAACAAATATGACTGACCTTAAGACACGCTCCTTAGCCCAATACCGTTGGGATGTCATTACGATTATAGTGTTTGACAATATTATTCGTGATACACCTAATTTTTGGGACTGGTCGTCGGGTTCCACTTTTAGCTTTAGCCCAAAATCAGGTTTTGGGTGAGGTATAGAGCTCCTACACTCCAATCAAGTGAGTATTATAACCTCAGAAAAATTAGGTGCCACCCNNAGAAGGCAAATAGCACGCGTCTGCCCCCAATGTGCGCCATTTTCACCGTTGCGCCGTGCCGCCAAACCGTGGGAACTTCTCCGCAGATGAACCTGGAGGACTTCCAGGGGGTGCCACTGAGGGAGTGGATCGCGCAAGACGCGACGCGACGGGAAATAAAGAGGCGTTTCCAGAGTTTCCTGCTGACATTCCAGGTATGGATGGACTCCGACTTGTGGGGGGAAATCTGACCAAAATGTGACATGTAGGCGTCCAGCTGGTCGGTTTGCCTATCGGTTGGTCGAACCCCTTTGTCCACGAGGCCAAGGAAGCGAGAGGGGGGCTGATTTGCGTTCGCTGGAGGTGACGCGTTTAGCCTGGCCCTGACAGTCGGCAGTATGCCGCGATTTCTAAGGACTTATATAGAGCGGAAGCGAGCCAGCCAAGACAAGACCACAATGCTTGAAAGTGAAGGCGCTTTTCTATTGCGGAGGCCCATAGTAATACATACCACGATGTCCCGAAATATANNTTACTATGTTCCCCCGTAATAGCCAAGTTGCAATGAGTTTTTAACCTGACCACCAACGATGTCTAGAAGGGCGTTCCAAGCGAGCTCCCAGAAGGCGTTTCTCGCTAAGTCTCTCTTGCTCACTCGCCGATTGAAGGCCCCATAAGAGTATCGACCCAGCTGGCATCTTCTTTGACAATTTACATTCTGGGTGGTGCTCCACGTTCTCCGTGAGCTTGAGGTTGCGGGTTGCTTGCCTCCAATTAATTGCGCGACTCTGCTTTCGTTTGGATCGCCGCACGATTCTGCACACCTGGTGCTGCAGGAAAAGGGGGGAAGGGCGCCTGTTCACGAGTCGAAGATCAACAGCATGTGCGCCGCCAATCGCGCTTCTTTGGAGGTGGGACAGTAGGCGTGCTATGAAAGGAGGCGTGTTATGAACGGGGTTCGTAGCACATTTTTTCCTTCTGAGGAAATATTGCTATTTGTGACCTTAAAACACACTTCTCGACTGAAGAATTACCAGTACGATACCCAATATCGTGGGAATACGTACATTTTCTGTTTTTACAATATTATTCGGGGTTATACCTTACAGGCCACGGAATTGTTTATTATGGGGTGAGAAAGTTTTTATGTATTTATTCAGAAAATCAGTTTTTTGGGTGACTTGNNTCCTCATGTGAGGGGCCTCAGAAAATACGTAATACTAGGTGCAGCCCCTACCGTGAAGGAGGATACATCTCAGGCGGCGATATGCCTCGAGCATATATCATGGTGTAGAGCTCCTGAACTTCAAACTTTAAGAGGAGAGATAACGCAATCGTCAAGGTGTTCGTGGATTCGTTGCCTGTATAGGTGGAGGGGGGCACGCAGCTTGAAAATTGACCCGGATAGGTGTAAGTCTGTCCGTGGACGTGTGAGGTTCGGTGGCTGAAGACGTTGGGTGTACCTGGTACGTAACAGCTAGGTTGTAGACTGCCGATAATTTTGGCTGTAACTTTTTTTGGCTTTAATGCTGATGTACCGCCGGACCTATCCGCGTACATCAAGTAAACATATACTGGTACGCGTATTGAAGGTTGCTCTGCTTTTACAGCAGGGGCTTGCCCGACCAGACGGACCACCTNNATTGACGGCACGTGTTTCTGCAACGCTGCCGTCAGGTGAGCTACATCGACCTTTCGAAGGCGGTACCCATCTTGGCCATCTGGCTGGCGGACGTGCCGAAGGACATGCTGGAAATCATGGATGAGGTACGAGTACGCTGAGGAAAACAGGCGCTCGAAACATAATTTTGAGAAAAAAAAACGCCGTCGAGGTCGTTCTCCTGCCTGTCTTGTGTAGAGGGCTCGTGACTGTTCTCCACGTTGCGCTTGAGCGAAGCGCCGAACCCGGTATCATTTGATACGCGGGCTGTTGACGTTTCTTTGGTTGCAGGTTCTATGCTTTGCGTTTTTGAGGCAATTATTTTCATCGGATTGGTATTTCCATCCTCGTCGAATGACCATCCCACGGAGAGAGGATCGTGTGAGCCGGGGGCAGAAAAGCATGCTCCCCGGAATGTTCATACGTACCGTGGTTGTACCGATTTTTAAGACCACCCCGTGACAAGCCCAAAAACTTGACCTTACGTCTAATATGGTCTTATCTGTTCTGACTGAAAAAATTATCCCATACGTACTAACTCCAAGTAGTTTTTTATCGTTACAAGCCGATTTACCTGGTCTTATCTCAGCCATGGCCTTGAACCGGATGATTTAAACATGCGTAGACCACTGTACCAAGTTTCGCTCCTTGCCTTTCGTGGGCGACGCTGCAGGTGACGAACGCGGTGGTCCTCAAGGCGTTCCCCGAGTACCATAGTATTCACGATGAAGTGCACGTGCATATCACACACGTGCCCATCGTTGACAAGCTCCGGGACCTTCGCGAGGTGAGCGGGTTGGTAGTTGATCGTGTTGTTGTTGTTGTTGTTGTTCTTGTCGTTGTTGTTGTTGTNNTGATGGTGTTGGTGTTGGTGTTGTTTGTTGGTGTTGTTTGTTGGTGTTGTTGTTGGTGTTGGTGTTGTTATGTTGTTCTCAAATCAACTCATCGCCACAATTCAATCCGTGGTCACAGGACAGGGTCCATTAACCCTGGAGTGGAATATTACAACCACCTCAGGAGGAAACCATAAAAACGGAAAGTATTACCCAAAATATCTGAAACGAACCTTATATCTCAAGACAAACAATAAAAAAGTGAGACTATGACCGACTATTGCTGACTATTACCGACTATTACTGACAATTACTGACTTTTAGTATACTCCTCAGCTGAGGATCTACCCAATAAGGCATATGCCTTATATGGCATACCTTATCGTTGTGTACCTAAGGGCATGGGATTGTTAATCGGGTTGCCGGTTCATTTCTTGTCACAGCCAGGTTTTGGATGAGGTACGTAGAGAGCTCCTCAAATCTGGAACTTCATTTTTTTTTTATTAAAGCACCTCTACCGTAGCATGGCTCTCTCGCGGGAAAAGCAAGGGGTGTATATATAAGTACCACTTTTTTTGTCGCCCGCTCCCCTTACCCCCGTTCGTACGACGGCCCGGCAGGTCCATTTGCACGCGTTGATTAAGGTTCATGGGGTGGTCACTCGCCGCTCGGGGGTGTTCCCGCAGCTCAAGCTCGTCATGTACCGCTGCCACGTGAGTTTTGTCAGCCAACTTCTGCCCACCATGGCGGCTTCGCTTGCTGTATGGGCAACGGTAGACTCGCGTCTTGAGTGAGCCGGGCCGATGGGACACGGACGGGGACAGTGCGTTTATTACCTGTGTTGGCACTCTGCGGTGACACGTGTTGCTGTGCAGCCTAGGGCGGCCGTCTCCACATCCTCGTCCCATTTTCCCCGCGGCGATGCGTTCGCGTGGAGAGTTGTTGCCCCGTCGTTCTCACGGAAATGACAGCAAAGTTGTCACCACGTCCACGCATGGATAGCGACCAGGTTCCAGAAATCGAAAAAAAAACGGGCAGGCCTGGTCGATGCCGAAGCCACTCAGTGCAATGCAAGTACGTGGGTGTCCTTAGACGTACCCAACCACCCCCCCACCTACCGATCATCCCACCCACGACCCAAATCGTTTACTGCTTATGTGATGCACAGCGATGCCAGACAGTGCTTGGGCCGTTCCGTGTCAGCGGAAGCGGAGCGGAGGCTAAGCCAGGCTCTTGCCCCGGGTGCCAGTCGGAAGACTCGTTCAAGATTGACCAGGAGAAGACGATGTACCGCAACTACCAGAAGGTCACTCTGCAGGTGAACATACGAGCGCATAGCCGTCCTGTACAGAGCTTCACTCACTACTGCCGTAACTCTTGAGTTGCTAAGGTGCGTTTTCTCCATCTTGCTGTGGGAACAGTTCACACCTCGGACAGATCAGACAGATCATCTACAGATAGATCATGATCTAGATCATCTAGTTCCTCACCTGCCGTTGTGAGAGATTTTGCAGGAGCTGCATCGTACAGATCCAGCCCAGGAAACATGTGCTATTACTAGATCATGCATATTATACGACTCTCACCCGGCAACATGAGCAAGATCNNAGATCATACAGATAATACAGATCGTAAATAGATCTGCCTTGAAAGGTCTACTACTTATAGATCATGGAGCGGGATTCGATGATCTGCCCGGGGTGTGGAATAGTTACGGCGGCGTCCCCTTGGCTCGTGGAGTACTGCGTCCCGCTCTTACCCTCATGCCCTTGTTTCGCGCCGTTGTTTCCAGCAGCTCCGTAAATATCGCCCGCTTCCTGCTGGCGTGTACCGCTCCTTGGGACAAACGATTGCACTTGCCCCCGCTTGCTTTCCGTTCGGTGCTCTGCCTGTTGCACCTTTCGCGGGGGCGAAAGCAAACTGCCCACGCCTTCTCCCTTGCACCACGACACTATCCAAGAGTACACCAGCTATGTGGCGTACGATGTTTGCTATGAACCAACTACTGGCAGAAGTGGTTCCACTCTATTTTCAAATCTTTTTTGCCCAAAATGGTGTTGGAGTGCTAAATGGGTTAATCTACACTGTGCACACACCTCAAACAGATAATCGATTCCCACTTGGTGATCTAGATCTTTCAAGG
>JAXFYO010021534.1:0-10353 GCA_034768055.1 Saccharina latissima
TCTCCCGTCGCCTCCCATGAAACCTCGAGCAGCTGGACAGCTCTCACGGAGTTCCACGTGTGCTCCGCCTCCGAGGGGGAGGGCAACGCCCTCTTCGGTGGCGTCCGCGCGTTCAGCAAGGAGCTACAGGACCTTACGGGGGAAGTCTGCGCCACCCCTCAGCTCCTCACGCCGACGAAGGTCACGGCCCACGGCGGCGAGAACAACATCAACGCGCTCTTCGACGGCATATTCGAGACTCGCTGGACCACCCTCGAAACGACGGACGAAAACGACCTCCAGAACGGCAAGATCACCATGCACTTCTATGGAGACCAGCGCGTGTCTCGGGTCAGGATGTCGTTCTTTGACGGAGACCTCGCGAGGCAGCACTTCAGCTTGTACAAGCAGAGCGCCTCCGAGACCTCGTGGACTCCTGTGCTCGAGCACCAAATGGCGGAGAGGACGGAGAATTACCAAAATTTCGAGATCCAGGCGACGGGGGTGAACAAGCTTTACGTCGTAGCCAACGGGAACGATATCGGGGCGTACACCAAGATTTCGGAGTTGCAGGCGTGGGGATGTTAGGTGTTTCGTACGTAGGTTCTCTTATGATAGGTGTCGATGCCTCTCAAAGCGCGGCTGGTTAGTGCACGTGTGGGGTGGGGGGCGGGCGGGAGGGGAAGGACCGACCGTACACGCTTGCTTTTGGATGATACAAGGTTGTTTACCTTTTGTTCTGTTTGCATTGCTGCAGTGTTGTCTCTAGCGTTTAGGTCGCTCTTGTGTTGCGTTTTGTCTATTTTTTTGTTGTTGGTTGCTTTTTTTCCTGTTGTTGCACTTCGCTTTGCCTTTTTTGGAGGGGGGGTCACCGCTTAGTGCAGGGGGTTTATACAAGAGGGCGCCCAATTTTGCCCATACCAAAAGGTGACGGTAGCTAAAGCTACTCGGACGTTACAGGAGTGTAAGGCGGATCAGGGCGCGATGGTCGGGTTTCGCGAGATGCTCGTCGGTTCCCTTTTTTTGCTCTTGGAAGTTTTGACTTGAATGTTTGTGACAAAATACTTTTAGAGTCGACCTCCCCCCCACCCCACCGCTTAAAGTCCAGCGAACCTGTCTCCAGTCTACCTTGGTTAGTTGGTTGGCTTGATGTTTTGTTTTTCCCCCTGTTTTTTGCCGCAATTTTTTGTTTATGCAAGTCGGTTGCATATATAGGTTCTTTGATGCTTGTTTTTTTTTATGCGTCCGCGCAAAAAAAGATAATAAGTTGGGTGTGTCAGTGGAGTGTTTCGAGATGCGGCGAATTCACGGATTGCTTGGTATGCAAAGCCCCCCCCCTTTTGCCGCATTGGCGTTGCTACGTGGGAGTGCCGCATTTTATTTTGGGTGGTACGATTTTCTGGATGATACTGAGATGTTGAGATGATATGTCTGGCACTGTGGCAGGATTTTTTACCGTAACACGTAATGCTGTCCGGTGTCCGCAGGCAGATGATGGGGCGCGCGCGCGCGGGGGGGGGGGGGGTGGTTCCAATAGTTATGTTCCTGTTCAGCGGCGAGGAGAAAAAAGGCAGGCCTGGCCCCCTGTTTCATGCCACGAAGCTTCGGTCTCAAAAATGTTGTATCGTGGGTCCCGCACTGTATAGTCTAGCCTGCTGACGACGTGGATCTCGCGCTGTAGCCTGTTTTTTTTAAACTGCATGTATGTTGCATAATACGCTGATGCAGCAGCCATTTAGCCGAGAGGGGCAGCGGTTGACGAGAGCGTGTTACATAGAAGGCGTGGGGTTTTGTGTATGAGGTATATCATGATGAAACGAGAGCCGATTTAGTCGTCGGAAAAATTAGCCGCCCGTCAATCCAGATATAGTACGTATCTTTCCCGTTAACATTATTTGTATTTCGGAGTGTTGTGATGTGGGGATATACAGTAGTTTATATAGGTATCATAGCAGGTAGCGTGCTAGTCGGTATGGTTCCAACATTTGTTACGTAATTCACCATTCGATGTTGTCGTTTTTTTTTATAGTACTGGTATACGTTAGTTTAGAGAAAACTTTAGGGTGCTGGCTTCTTGGAAACAAGAAACGCGCATGCACACCTCTGGATGATGATGATGATGATGATGACCACGATGATAATGATGATTATTCTGGCCTGGCCTGGCCTGTCTTTTGTTTCCTGTGATTTTTTTAGAGGTTAATAAAGAGGGCACCTCTGCATGATGACTATATTATTAGTATTATGGTGACGGTTTTGCTATCCAGGCCTGATGATGCTGATGACTGATGAAGATGGGTATCCAGGCTTGGTCACTGCCGGTCTTTTTTTTTTGTGGCAGCTTTAAGCGAGGTGCACACGTCTGCGTTACAAAATGATGGTGATGACTTAATTTTTATCGGTATTATGCGAGGTCAAGGAGACGTCCTTTTTGACCGTCTAAACTCGCGCACTGAGCGTAACTATATTTAATCTCTCGTGAAGATTATTCCTTGCATGATGGTACCTGGTATTATTATTGTTCACACATACAAACGTAGCACGAAGAAGACATTTCTTCGCACAGCAGTAGGCCTGCCTGCGCACGAAGCTCTGCAGAGCANNCTTTACTGTGCATGCCCTGTTTTGACTTGACGTCACATTATATTTCCACGTCCTCCGTTCTTCCTTCAAGACTGTTTGTTGTTGAAGTTGGATCTGTGCACTTATTTCCTATATTTCGGCCATCTCTCTCGGCAAGCAGCCGTAAGTGGCGGAGTAACACCTTTAACCGATCTGTCGTTCGTTGGTGTTCTGTTGTGTCTGTCTGTGGTCCAGTCGAGCTTCCTTGCTGCCCGCGAGCAGTGTTGTCAACCTACAATGGAAATAAATAATGGACTCGGTCGATTTTCGGTTTTCACCGAAAATGTCGGTCGGTTTTTTGTTTTGTTTTTTCGGTTTAAAACCGAAAACAAAAGCGAAACCGAACCGAACAGTTCTCGGTCAGTTTCTTGGTCGGTTTTTCAACGAAACTAGCTAAATGATCGACATTTCGACAAAACCGAAAAAAACGAAACCGGAAACCGAACATTCATTTATCGGTCGGTGTTTCGGCGAAACCAGCCAAATGGTCAACATTTTGACAATTATTTTAAAAAAAACCGAACCGAACAATTCTCGGTCGGTTTTTCGGCGAAACCCGCCAAGTGGTCAACATTTCGAAGGGTTTGTTCGGTGTCCGTGTCCGTACATAACGGGGTTTCCATACAGACATGGCGTTATTGTCTTAGGAGACAGGGAAAACAAACGACCGAAAAAACGAGTTGTTTTTTCGGTTTCGTTTTTTTTAAAAACCGATAAACCGACTATAAAAAGTCGGTTTTCGGTCTTGAAAAACCGACAAAAAAAGACGATTATCGGTTTTTATCGGTTCACGACACTGCCCGCGAGTGAGAGCTAGGGCCTGGGCTGTAAGTCACAACCAGTCTGCCGGGTGTAAGGACCATTTTTTCTTCATACCATATTTATGTCCCCCCGTGTTGAAGCAAAAAAAGTATTTTGGCGTACGAGTATAATCGAACTGCAAACTGTTATAATACCGGTATAATAATATTATATTATTTGCCTACCGCTCGCTGTGTGGACCGAAATGTAATAGGACCGTCAAGGGCACTCGCAAAAAAAATCAACGACCAACACGGCGTTTTTTTTTTTTTTCATTTTCGGTCCTACGGGGGGGGGGGCACACTATAGCATCAAGGATTAACACCCCTATTAGGAGTAGGAGCGGTGCTGCTCCGTCTCGACGTGGATAATACGTGTCAAATGGTGAAAGGACTAAAGGCAAAGAACAAAAATGGGTACCCCCCCCCCCCCTCGGCTGTTTCTCTCTGATCAGGATTATAAGAATAGTAGCCCTTTCTCCTCTCTCTGTGTTTCGCTTGTTAGTGTATTACCCATATACTACCTCTTTCTTGTTTCGCTGGCTGGATATCCCCCCTGTTTGGCTGATTATAGAATATACACCCACACACACGCGTGATTAACTTATTACCTGGTAGGATACCCCCCCTCATGCTTCGCTGAGTAGGGTACACCCCCCCCCCTTTTCGTTGAGTGTTGTACTCTGCCTATCTTCCTGGTCGGTGAACCCAATGTGCTCCGTCCCGGCGTTGTAGGAGTGCGACGATCTATGGTCATACGATTACGGCCACGAGTACACCTCCCCCGAAACTGTTAGAGGGGGAGAGGAAAATAGACGCATGCATGTGACATGGAAAATTTCGGTACACTATTAATAGATAGGAGCGAGAAAACGGTCGCTATCTTAGGAGATAGATGGTGGCCACAGCGGCGAAACAGGAAGGGGATATAAGATTATATATGGCAAAACGTTTCTATGTAATATATGGAAACCACGTGATGAGAGCCCAACTGTTGGAGGTGTCTCTATTAGGAGTAGGAACGGTGCTCCGTCTCGAAAGGGATGCGTGGTCAAGGGTCAAGTGACTAAGGCAAGCAATAAATGAGGACCCCCCCCCCGCCCCCCCTCGTCCCCTCTACAAAGCTTACCGAGGCTCCTTTACTTATTTCGTCGCTCATTTAGGTTAGTTAGCGTTCTCAACGCTTGTTGGCTTGCTTCTTCGTGGTGACGTTGTGCTGACTTTTTCTTACTCGCTCACGACGTGTATGTACGTAGTACCTGGTATTGATAGGCGGTCTTTTTTGTCGAAATTGGCTGCATTCAATCATAGTCTTGAAAGAACGACTTGAACGAGCCCCTCTCACAACTTGGTGTGGTAAAACCTACTGACTCGAACAACCGACTGTGAAAATAATCACATAATAAATGACTTACATGATGGTCATTGATCGCATTAAA
This sequence comes from Saccharina latissima, assembly GCA_034768055.1. Lineage (NCBI taxonomy): Eukaryota > Phaeophyceae > Laminariales > Laminariaceae > Saccharina > Saccharina latissima. The sequence continues at coordinate 4,841 of JAXFYO010021534.1, forward strand.
CGACCACCAGATAAAAATATAGACAAAGTCTCAGAATGACAGCCGGCCCTCCGAAAAGCCGTACAACCAAACGACCACCAAGGGTAACATATCACTACGATATGTTACTGGAGTACTGACGGTCTAACTCTTTGATAGCTTTTTACCTCAACATCAAGGAATTCGACTCGGACCCGTCGCCAGACCACCCCCGCCGCTGCTGTTGTCCCACGGACTGCCGTTAGTCACGGTTTCTGCCCTCATTCTTCACCTCCATTGTCTGCTCGATGATCAACGGCCGCCGACGCCGCCCATGCCGCTGTACGAGGCCCTCGATGGCCACGACTGCAGCCAGTTGCATCTATTGAAGGTCGGTCCACACGCGGCGTATATCCTGTTGCGATCGAGACGATTATTCAGCCCGGAGACAACACCTACACACCTTTATTTTCTACGGTCCATATTCCCTTGCTTGGCGTGCCTCCAGCTGTGAGTACAATTCCTTCTGGAACCATCCACCCGGGCGTACGTAGCTGTCTGTACTTCGTATATCTCCATCGGGTGGATTGGGTTTACAGCCGGAAATCGGTCGAGCGCCACTCTAACACCGACTGGGGGAGAAAACAACGATTCGAGCCGGTCTGTGGTGCCGCCATACCCGATAGCTCCTTCTTGGCCTTCCCGAGGTGTTGCCGGACGATTTCCGGTCATACGCTTCTTATCACAAACAACCTTCGCGATCGGAAACCCGAGAACCGGCCGACAAGGATCGTTCCTCAACAACAGCGACGATGGCGTGGACCTGCTGAGGCGCCACGATTAGCGCCCATTCCTCCTACGCCTCGCCCCGGACCCCGGACGGTCTTGTGATTGTGTGATCCGTCCGCCTTTGGATGACAAGCCCTTGCGTAGTCATGTGCCACTGTTAATACTGCCGTCGTGGATCATGTAACCATGTCAAACACGAACGTTCCTTATCACGTTTTCGCGTCCGTGAGTCGCCGTTGCTTGCGAGTTTATACTGGCGGCTCGGCATGGGCATTTGCACGCGCTGTTGACCTAGACACTACCTTAAGTACTACGGCAGATCCGCATAACCTCTCGGCCGATGCTGCGTTGGCTCGTCCGTTGACTGCCCCCGCCGTCCGGATCTTCTGGGGTCACTTCCGGTATCACCATCGACTATCCTGCCCGCCTTTCCGCTTTTTACTTAGAGAAACGCCTACGCCATTACCCCTTTGTGGGCCTATTCAGCAGGCGAGCAGACATGTGCACTGTCAACGCGGTTTGCAACTACACGCCAGGGCGTCGAAGTTGGCCCTGCCGCCGAAATTATCAAGGCTAAGCTGGGCGCTGCACTGAATCGGACCTAACTCCCCCCCCCCCCCCCNNCCCCCCCCCTCTGCCCCCTTTGGTTATGTAGCGCCCGACGGCTATCCCTCGGCCACCAAACTTTTAAACTTGGATATATGCCAAAACGATACATCCAGCAGGAATGCCCTTGGTCGATTATCGGTTGCCCAGTGCAAGCCTTGCGCTCATCCGCCCGCCCCACATGCCTATCGGCTACTAGTAGCCTCATGCCAGACAACGTCCAACATCGTTTCGCCGTACTACAGCACTACTACAGTATACCACGCCACTGAGAACGTCGTTTCCAAGCCTATAGAGCATGTGAAGGTCGAAAAAGCCACTTAGCACCCGTCGGTCTTTGGGCGGGGCAGAGCAACCGCAGTTATATCTACCAAACACACTGGAAACGACTGCTGAGGTCGTCTTGAGAACGAAAAACAGATATTTAGCACCCCTGTCGCCAAAAACATCAGTAGATTTACTATTAATAGTCGTTTGTACAGGCGCATGCGAGTCGTTGACACGCGTCAGACAGACTCCCGCACAATGAAGGCCAGCGTTTTTTCTTGTCGTATGGCTACGGCTGCGTCACCCGTCAGGAAGGGGCCGTTATCTAAACACGACCGTCCCGCTTGTGGGGACTCAATTGTGGTGCAAGGGTTGTGGTAGACTTTGAAGGGTCGGGAAATATAGCTGGGTGACACCAGATCAGTACGACCTCCACTTCTTCGATGACCTGAGATCAAAGGTTTTTGGGCTCCTCTCCCCTCGGCATACAACGGCTATTAGCGCCGCTTGAAAGTCGATGTGTTTACATATTCATCGAGGCAGTGCCTTCATGCCTGGTGTTTTGCGTGACTAGATTAATTCCGTGGATTTGTGTATTGATCGCCCCCGCTGGAGAGTCTCCAGGAGGGGGGGGGGATGCTCTTGCCATTTTATAAAATATCGTCATTCATCAAGACCCGTCCGTTTACCTCGGAAGAGCAGATACTACCGTATGCCATTCTAGTAAGTACCTGGTATGCCTTACTTCTTCTCAGTCGTTATTGGCAGGACGACGTATGGCGTGCGCTTCTTGCATTTCTCCCCGTTCTATAGTAGCAGCGACGACAGAGGACTTCGGCTAGCCTCATTCTGTAATGGTCTCCCACTTTTCTTCGAAATCCTTACGCCTTCACTGCCGGACAAGACGGTTATCCTGGTTCTCCGCGGCTAGTGGGACGCTCCTTTTGTAATCAATATGTACTCGCACTCGTAATTGTTTTTTTCAACTTTTGTACTTCGTACCTGGTCATGCATTTATCCCGTGTTGTTTTTCTCAGGCGAGCCAACCACGCCCTTGATCGCACCGTCTCCCCTCCTCCCGCTCTCGACTCGTTGCATGCTGCGGAGCGAAGTAAGCAGGCCCGCTACTATTTCCTGGCTGCATTATTCCTCCTCCGCCCCCTTTCTAGGAATAGACTGAGAAACTGCCCTCTTCATGGCTGTAGGTTGGTGCCCGCCCTCTTCTTTTCTTCTTGAACGAATGCCCTCGTGCATTTTAACTATGTGAGTCCAGGCTGTACGCGTACGCTGGAAGGTCTTCTGTTCGGTTGCTTCTGGATGACTGTCAACGGCTCTTTTGTCCTGCAGTCCTTTCCGTTCCCTTCCCCCCCCCCGAATGCGTTCGTTGCAACGTTCGCGAACATTTGGTGAATTTACCGTTACCTGTTGTAGTAGGAGGTTAATGCTTATGTTAGTCTTGCAAGTGAGGGCATGGGAGTGGGTAGCAAGCCGCCGCATCGTTTACCCGTCGATTGGCCGTACGAATTGCCGAGAAGTAAGGACAAGGGACTCGTTTCACTTTGTGCCCTACCGTGACGCCTACTGAAGTGCCATGGCGCTCGCGGACCCTGATTGACCATGAAAAACTACAGTCTAAAAAAAAGCAAATGGGAAAGGGAGTTATTGAGATGCTTTATTCAGAGGACGGGTAAAAAAATGCCTTCCCTCGCTTTCCCCCTTACATGTTTTTCGCTGGAAGTAAGTGCACCACGCCTCCCACAATATCCTTATCGTCGGCATTTCCCATATTTCTGTACGTTTGCCTCGACTGCTGTACTGCTGTAGTTCCGGTATGTAGATACCGGCACCTGATATGTCACGTATAAAGGAAACGGTAAAACTGACTTCATACTACTACTATACCAGGTCCTGCACTATTTTTACTGTATAAGTTTGCACCCGAGCATTCCAAGAGGATAGCCTTCCCTACACGTCAACTACTACGCTGTATGGCTTCTCGCCTACTACTCTTACTGCCCTTCACTGCCGCCGGATTGCTCCGACTACGTACGAGCCCATCGGAGCGTCGTGCAAAATATCGTTGACTAACATCGCGACGTACATTTTTATTTGATAGTACCTGTATCGAGTCGACGAAGTAGACGAGCCGCACAAAAGAGGAGCGATGATCAGTTCTCGTTCATCGTGTTGAGCAAATAACGAATTGTTGCGATCCATGCCGTCGGCACACCATCATGAACTGAGTACATAAGTCAACATCCGCAAATACGGCATTCCTCGAAATCCTACTGTGTACGTACGAGTACGTAGGAGTGCTGGGTACTTGCAGGACAGCACTGAATAGCGTATCAGTAACAACGTAGCTTCTCTCTCTCTTTGGGGTGTTTGTTTGTCTTCTCGCCCTTTGGCACCACATCTCACATCTCACCTGGTCCCATCGTAAAATCATATGTACCTGCAACCTTGACCTGGTACGAGCATGTATTTTCATTTCTCCGAGATCAGCCCACGTCATAAGTCGAACGAAGACGTATGTCGGTACCAGGTAAGAACAGGTACCGGCAAGCTTGTGCCAGGCACCTGGTACGTCGGAAGTCGTACGAAGTCGTACGAAGTCGAAAAGTGGTAAAAGTACAAAACGAAACCGCCAGAAAAAGAACGCGAACTTGGTGGAAACCCCAGAAATGCGGGGGAATCATGCTGGCTCTGCAGCAGAGAAGCACAGCAGAGAAGCAAAGGTCGCCCTGACCAGTGCCGTGTTCCGTGATTCGTGTGGACGACAAATAGAGCTCGAGTAGCTTGGGTGCTTCGCTCAGTTCCAACCGCCGTGCCTGCTGCAAAGCTGCGACGCTTGAACCGCGACAACGCGTGTCGAGAAAAAAAAACATTTTTTTTACGAGCCATCGATCATCGCTTAGTTTTGAGCCCCGGCCTGCATCACCGGCACAGAAAACATGCTTTATGGCGCTGCTCTACAGGGCAGCAGCAGTGGCAGAAGGCCAAGATCCCAGGCTGTCGCGGCATACCTCGGAAAGATCTTCCTGGCAGCCGCTGCGGCAGCGTCCGTGGCGCTCTACTGGAGCCGGGGAGGCTTCCACATAGTACCTCCGGTGCGTCCAATTATACGGTGTGATGATGCTCGTTCTCTCATCATATGTAAGCTTTGCATATCGTGTCTGTTCGTTCTGTACACATACATACCAGCGAGAACCAGAGATAGGGAGAGAACCGACAGAGGGCCAGCCCTACCTGCAGTAGTAGTAGTTGCCGCACGAGTAAGCTGCTGCTGTAGTTTCTGCTTCGTTGCACCGCTCTGCCCCGCCCCTTGCTGTATTTACAGCATTAAAGTGCAGTCCCACCCGTGGGTTCCACCATTCTTCCACACACGCCAGATTCGACTCTCGCCGATTTCCTCGTACTCGTACGGTATACGTAGCGGTACCTGGTACGTGATACTCGTACGATGCACCCGGGGGAACTACGCACTACTGCTGCTGTTGTGGTATATTCGAGACGTTTAAGTTCACGTTTCAAGTTGCCTCTCGCACCGCGATTGAGCATCGGGCAAAGTAAAAAAATGAACCTAACAAAGTGAATGAAGTGTGTGATCGAACCAACAGAAGAAGCAGAGTCAGACCTTCAACTTACTCGTGTGTACGTATTGTCGTACGGGTTACCGGTCACCACCACCAACATTGAGCTGCCGCGAACTTCGCACTGTTTTTAAGAACGTCGCGTATTGATATTGATAGTATGATGATATTAATAGTGTGTCCCGCTGCCGATACGACATAACACATTCAGGAAGTACACCGGTATAATATGTGACCTCCCTTGAATCCACAGAAGTTAGATTTTGTTCCCCTCAAAACCCGTAGTTCGCGCGATCGGAG
>JAXFYO010021614.1:0-10762 GCA_034768055.1 Saccharina latissima
AGGTCCTGGGACCTTGGTTTTTTCGTCCTTTTCAAATTTATAAGACCACAATATCCTAATCTTTGGTGATGGTGTGTGTGTTGACCAATAAAAAGCGAATTTGAATTATTATTTTGCCTAATTGAATTTATTTTATACTCGTTACTATTACTCTGACGCCGTATGATCCTTACTGCCGAAGGTGACAAAGGCCGATATCATAGTTCCTTGCCCTTCCCTAAGACGGTCGAACGTTTACCGTACTATAGGATCACCCTCGGAATGACGCGTGCACGGCGTCCTTTATCCCCGCGAGGGAGGGCAACACTGGTCGTACCATTTCGCGAAAGTTTTCCACTACCTGTTCTCGAGAGGCTCGCAGCAAAGCCAGGCGTGACTCGCGGCATGTGAGAGGCTTCCCTGGAGCTGCCACCCCGGGACTTATGATTGATACTGCACGGTTGCCTCGGGCAAGACCGGTTTGTGTCCCAGCCTACGCAACATCGACCAATGATACCTACGATTATAGACAGGTGTGACACCGTTCGTTCAGGCCTGTCCCAAAAGCATGCTTACATCGCCGGGGACCTACCGGGGGGGGGGTCCTGCAAAGTATTGCGCAAAATGGTGGTCCAACCGACATAGCTGTCAAACGGTTGCTACAAACGAAATAGGCGTCGTCCACGTACTTAAAAATGTTATACATAGCGGTAGGAGGGTGTATGGCGTTACCCAACATATATTGGCATGCGCCTGAACCGAGTAGCTCTACGGAACAGTTAAGGTGGGCGCGTCGCGTAGAAGACATACAACGTACACGAATCCTCTTTTCGACGGAGCACATCACTTCCAAGTGGCGTCGAGTTTCCGACGAAGGCAACAAAGAACCCAGACCGGCCGAGGATGGACATTTGACGCGTGCAGTCTCCTGCCTTCTGCTTAATGTTTGATATCCAAGAAGCACTGCATCTACGTTCCGAAGTTTAGCAGAAGTGTTTGTTGCGACGGCACAGCAGCGTGCAGGTGTCTACGTCTAAAAGGTACTCAGCTTTACTGGAGCTGCACTTTCAACTACCACAGCGAGAAAATATTTACTTGTTAAAAATAAAAATGCTGCACGGAACCACCCCTGCCAGGGTACTCTGCCATCACCGGATGGCAGCGTTCTGCCTGATATTACATAAAAAAACACCTACTACGAAGCGAACGGGAGCAACTACCCTGAGCGCCATTTCTTGTAACTCTGTGGAAAGCTAGCCATGCGGCATACAGCAAGTCGCCTTGAACAATACGCTCCGCACGGTTGCATGCCGCATGTCGAACACCTAGCGCACTATTCCAGCGGGAACCATGGGTCTGATGCTCGATGCTGGCCGCATATAGGCCTTAACCTCAGGACTAGGCCTGATTTCCGCCCAACTTCCTACTTGCGGACTCGACCTTACTTTCTTCTTACCGGACATCCCACGCCTGGAATGATGCTTGAGGGTTATATGTCGAACATCTAGGCTACGCCAAGTCCCCTTTCATTATATTTGCATCAAAACAGGCCTGTGACGCTCGAAACAGCACTGGGGTAGGCATATTCCCTAGAGAGACCGTTTAACAGGCAACGAACGTCAAGGTACCCTACTTGGAAGGTACCGGTAACCCTGCTGTAACATATATCGTATTCTAACGCCTACAAATACAACCAGTCTGCGACAACCCCCCCCCCCAAAAAAAGTCAGTCTTGTACATTGTTCAAGCATTAAAAACACCCGGGTCTAAACGTGGAATGGGTTAACCCTGGATCTCTCCTGAGGTCTTCCGACGGGAACTTCACGATAAACATGAACGATAGAAGCAACCTTCACCGGGTGATTCGGGGATGATACACATGGGTGCCCGAGTAACAATCCGAGAAGTCGTACGGCACGTGGGCCCAACGTGATCCTACCGTTAACACTGGGCGCTCGCGCTGGTCGTAGACGGTTGATAATCACCAAACGTTATCCTTGTTTGAGTCGCTATCTCGGGGGGCGCAGAGGCGGCAAGGCAGCTTACGCTGGGCTACGAGGTAGTTTTATTGGTACCGGCGGTTCCGACAGTGCGGACAAGGCCCTCGGCGAGGGGCCCGTGGACACAGCAATGGGAAGGCTGCCTCGCAACAAGCCCCCACCTACATATTTTCTTACAGCCTACGACTCTGCACGTCGCTCTGAAGTTGATCACCGGGCCGACCAATACATCGCCCTGGTGGTTGTGGCACGTCGTGGCCGCACCGCCGGCGAGCGCACCCCACCCCGGCCGCTTGTTGCAGGAGCGATGCGAGCAACGCGTGTTGAAGACGTCGACCATGCCGTCCGCTGCATGCTTCTTGCAGTAAGCCGCCGTCTTGCTGCCCTCCACATTGAAAACGGGCTTGGTCGTGCAGGAATCCGTTGAACAGCGTCTGCTGCTAACGTTGACCATGCCGTCCTCAGCATGCTGCTTGCAGAACGTCGCCAGCTTGCTGCCCTGGACGTCATACGTCGGCTTCCTCGTGCAGGAGTTACGTGCACAACGCTTACCGCGAACATCCAGCATGCCGCGCTCCGCATGCTGCTTGCAGTACGTCGCCGTCTTGCTGGTCTCGTCCACGAAGGTCGGTAGTTTCGAGCAGGAGACACGCGAACACCGCCTGTTGAGAACGTTGATCATGCCTTTCTGGGCATGCTGTTTGCAGCACGCGGCCGACTTGCTATCTTCGAAGTTAAAGGCCGGCCGCTTCGTGCAGGCGTGGTGTAGGCACATGTTGCGAACATCCGCCATCCCGTCCTCGGCGTGCTCCTTGCAGTACGCCGGCGTTCTCTTGCCGTTGGTATTGAAGTGCGGATGCTTCGTGCAGGAGTCATGCAGACAGCGCCTGCTGCGAACGTCCACCATGCCGTCCTTCGCATGCTGCTTGCAGTACGACGCCGCCTTGCCTTCGACGTTGAAGGTCCGTCGCCGTCGGCAGGATTCGTGTGAGCATAGCCCCATTTTTCGCTAATGATTTCTGGGGGGGAAGTGCCTGGGGCAGTTTTGCAACGGAGGTGGGCGTAACGGGGTATTGGGTGAGATCCGCATAACTGCCGTTTGTGGAACCAACCGTACTTAATGACCGAGTTTGTTTTTTCTTCTTTGGATGTCGAACACTCAAACGTTACGCACACTTTTGTACACATGACGGTTGACATGCATGGTTTTGATAATATTTGATGTTGTGTTACTCTTGTTGGACGCCCCTTTGCGCGACAACTATAAAGGGAAAGGCGTTCTAGTTGAAAACCATGTGGGTATTCTGGAGTTAAAAAAACAGTAGTTGAGGGGAGTCAGGCAAAACAGCACTGCATGTTGTGACATCGTTTGTCTTTGCCGGGCAACTGCTGTATGCTGTTCACTACAAACACCCACAAGAAAAAAAATTATATATGAAAAGACAGGCCATTGCGCTATCATCCCAGTGCAGCCCCTACGAGTACAACACGGGGAATATCGTCAAGAGTGGTGTGCCATCTAGCGGTCAGGAAATCGTGGGGTCAGTGCTCCAACGCATTCTGCCGTACGGGCGCACCAAATTCTTCTGGCCGTCCTGACCTGAGGTGCTCCACACGTCATCCAAATAGCACGATTGTGAGATAAACAAGCAAAAACTTAACAAGATGAGTAAAATCCCGTGGCCTCAGAATACTACGACAAATGTATAGACAATCCACTTGCACAACGATACTGGGTGGTTGTTGCTCTTCATTTGAGGAAACCCCCGTGACTCGGGGTAAAAAAAAGGGAAAATGTGCAACCCCTACTGGAGCACGCCTCTGCCGCGACAGAGCTCCCTTCGAGAACCACTCCTGATGGGCGGCAACACGTTTAACAGCGTTCTGGATATAGTGTACTCACACCTAAAATGCATACCAGGTGCTTCAAAAGTCAGCAATCCAAAAGTCAGCAAATAAAGCCAGAAAGGCCCCGCTATGCCCCATGCAGGCAGTCTGCTCCTGCGAGTAGACGGAAGTTCGCATTACCGGGTTGCCCTGAATACCCACGACACATGAACGAAGCACCACAGAAAAAAACACTTACAAAAAATCAGACAGCCCGCTTCCCGAAATCCGGATGACCTACAAAATAGTTTTTTTTTTAAATCAACGTTTCATGTAACTCTCTTTCGAAATCGGTCAAATGCCTAGTGAGGTGCAAGAGACAGGAGGAAGGGTGAGACATTCTTAAGCTCCCCACATACACTTGCTTCGAAACTTGCGGATGTTCGTCTGTTGGTCTGTCTGTCGCCCATAAAATCAGATTGTCGCGACGCACACTGGGCCAATTGCGACGAGCTCGGCGTAGGAGGAGCGGGCAAAACAGGGGGGACAATATCTCACCAATTCGTGGCAATCATACAAAAGTTCGACAAACGGAGCTCTGCAATGAAGAAGGTGGCCTACGGCTACCCTTGGGCTTAGTGGTACACGTACATGGAGTACGAAAATAAAACCTGCCGAAGCTGCTCGAACGTTTGCATACAGCACTCGTCACAACTACACAGCGAACAGGCCCTCCCGCGAAATCGCGCCACCGAAGACAAAGTTACGCACGCCCAAAGTCGTGCACTGCCTGCAGATGCTCGCAAGCCACTGTAGTAGTTGGGTCGTCACGGGTTTGCCGCTGGGAGCTCTATAAAGTACGTACAGCATTCCAGGGATGTACACACAAATGGTTTTATGGTTCGGAGAAGACCGCGCCGCAAGGCACGAGACAATATGTCGGGCGAGTTCAGATTGCAGCACACAGGGTACACAAGAAGCAAACGAGCGGGATCGAGAAAGCCATCTCGACGAAGTCCACGTTTCCGTCGGGAAATGTTTCTCCCTTAGCTTTGGCGGTCCGGACTGCGTGGTGGCTGCCTCGGAGAGCAGCTAATCGTATGTGGAAGGTGGAGACCCCTCTCTACATAATATGGTGATGGAAGGTGGAGACCCCTCTCTACATAATATGGTGATGGCAGCACAATTACACTCGTACAGCCACAAGACTAAATGCGACTGATACACGGCATCTCCCTATCGTGGACGAAGGGAATCCCCCCCCATGTAAGCCTGCCCCAGTCTGCAGCTGCTGTGTGCAGCTGGCCGGGCACTGTATCAGCTGCTGGCTGCGCACTTGACGACTTGTTTGTAGGACCCGTACAACAATGTTGTTTACGCGAGGTTTTGACTGACTTTTACAACGAGACCAGGAAGGTGGAAATCAGCACGGTATCTCTGTGGTACTCCCGTGAGTAGTAATTACTCCTCGAGGAAGTTGAATCAGCACGTATATGCGACGGGCAGGAGTCGGGGTCGATGTTACCCAAGTACCGGTCTCGCCGGTGATTTAGGGTCGTTCTTATGGAGCAAGTTTTTTCCAAAACTTCCAAATATTGTTTTCACAGTTTTGCCATTTGTTGGAACGCAAGGCCATCCAAACATTTTGCCCTCTGAAGAATTTCCGGTATTTCCGAATTTTTCAAGTATTTCCTCTTTTTGCTTTTTTTTTGAAAAAATGTTTTGGAAATTATGGGAAAAAANNCGGGTGCACCTTAACCCAAAATCGTCGGAATTTCATTCTTGTTATATATACTTAGGGTCGTTCTTATCGAGCAACTTTTTTCCAAAATTTCCAAATATTTTTTTCGCGCAATTTTTAGGACTCCCAAATTTTCCAAAAATATTCTCCAAATGTTGGAATGCGAAGCCTTCCAAATATTTTGCCCTCTGTTAAAATTCCAAAGTTCCAACTAAACCCTGTTTTTTCTTGATTTTCCTGTTTTTGTTTTTAAAACAATATTGGAAATTTTGGGAAAAAAGTTGCTCGATAAGAACGACCCTTAGTGGTTAACCTCGAAAGTTACTGGTTTGATGTCATGATGTCAATTGTCCTTATGTACATCTGTATTTAGCGAAAGACACCGCATGCTGAGAGCGCCTAGCTTGGAGAAGCACAATTCGATGCAAGTCGACCAGGGAAGAAAGTGTCGAACTCTTCTCTCCACAGAATTGCAAGACGCGTACCGTGGTTGGCGGGAGGAGGGGCTGCGGGGGGGGGGGGGGGGGGACTGTTACGTGACCCCGGAGCTGAGTCATCAGTACTAGTGTTAGTTGGGGGAGAGACTAAAGAGGAGATATTAATGGCGATGATAGTAGATACGACGGAAAAAGTGAACCGAAAAGCAAAATGCAAACTAGAAATAACTAATAACAACTACAGTACATGCTGTACTGCTGCGCTCTGCATCCGTGCGTGCTGCGTTCAGGAGCTGTACATGAGTGTTGGACAGTGTACTTGCAGTAGCACGGCAGTTGGGCATCGAGGTATTTTTCGCATGTAATATCTACGATCTAACGCCCATTATCTGGAAGTGATGTTTTAGACATAAGAAAGGGGTAGGTGATAAATTTGTAGCTTGTCGTTTTGCAAGGAATAAACAAACTGTTGTGACGGTCGATTTGCAGAGGCAGCCTACCCACTCACTATCTTGGCATCCTGACTAGTCCTTGCCCCCCTCGATCTCGCTGAACATCAGCATGCATGTAGAACGTTTGAGGTGTGGGGTCGGTTTGGCCTGATTGCAGGCTGACAAAAAAAACTGCTTATACTGGCCGGGTACTCCTACTGTTGTTGCGCTGTTTGTGCGTCCTGCGTTTTGATATGATACGAAGTATATTCTACCACCCACTGCATACGACTGAGTAGTGCAGCACCGCTACGGTTAATATGATGGGGGTTATTCTGTTTGGTGCACTCTCATCAGTTGAACTACTAGGCTACTGCTGCTGTGATATGCCCCCTGACAACCACTGCTATCCGACGGCGTGGGGTATCGAAAGTAAACAGGCTCATTGTTGGGGAGGGGTGAGAGTGCCGGCGGCCGGCTTAGTCTGATACACTTGTAAGGAGGTTCCCACCGCACACACGGAGATGGGGTTTTCTTCTTTAACCCGACGGTTCTAGAAATAGCTGGTAATCAGGCACGACCTCAACACCTACAGCAGGCTAACCTGCGATGCTGGATGACCATGGATCGTGATACGTAACCCGACTGTTCTAGATATAGCTGGTAATGAGACACGGCCTCAACACCTACAGCAGTCTAACCTGCGATGCTGAATGACCATGGATTGTGATACGTGTATTGGCGACTGGTAAACGGCGGTACCTCCGGGCGATATATAGCTATTAAAAAAATAGTAACCGGCAACGTCTGGCATTCGCCGTCAACATCCAGCAATAGTGGCCGGCCTTGCTGCAGCAGGCGAACTCAAGTTGGTAGTAGAGCAAGGAGATGCGAAACAACGATTATGCTCGTACGTACATTTTTCTTTTTTGTGTGTATAGCAGCGAGGAAGAAACAAAAACATGAACACAGCAGGAAGGACCAGCACTTAAAGCGAAAACAGCAGCAGCGCAGCAGAGGCAAAAACACCAGCTGCAGCAACAGGAACAGCAGCCATAACCGCAGCAACACAAGCGGCAGCACACGCAGCAGGAGAAAAGGAAGCCGCAGCAAGCAGCAGCAGCAGCAGGCACGAGCTGAACTAACACGAAGGCACATCTACGTCTACGTATATAGACAACCACTTTCGTATTCATTTATGTTTGCGTGCGTACTCTCTCTAAAAACAAACACAAGCAGAACAAGCAGCAGCAGCAGCAAGAAGCGCGAAACCAGGGTCAGCATTGCTGTACACTCGGCTTGTCGGCACGCCGTTTGAAACCTTTGTACACGTAATTGGGTCGTCGTTTACAATATGTAGCTTCCGATGTCGGCTCAGTCTAATGTACCAAAAACAATAATACTGCACCACTAACCGAACAACCTTCAACAGTAGCTACCCACTACGATTACTATAGCAGAGCTTCTCCTTGGCCCATCAGTGGGTGGGCCCGACAAAATTCATAACAAAAATGTCACAGGGATAGGGCCAAAATACTAATGTGGGCATATACATTGCACATAGTTGAGTATCGCTCCTGCTAGGTATGGCTGTAAGTTTGAAGAAAACAAAACGCCGTTATGATCCGGGTCTTGCGAACTCGGGGATGTGTTTGCTCATCCATGCCGACAACAGGCGTGGACACACCCGCCTCGACCAATTATCAACGACTTAAACCACACTACTGTAGTTCGTAGCACGGTACAAGTTAGCGAGGGCGTGTGCATGAACACAACACGACGGGGCTTGTAATGGCGTCGTGAAACGTCGACAGCGGTTGACAAACGTTCACGAATACGGTTTTGAACCACATGCATAAACACGCCCACACAACCACAAACAGACACGCACACAAACCAGGAAAAAAACCCTCTTGGCTTTGTGTATTTCCGCGTCACTATACCTGTGTGCTGCTATAGACAGCATAGCTACAGGCACTTACCAGGTGGACTTCGCGACTAGGGGGTACGGTGGGCATTGTGTGTGGTGTGTGGATACACGGAGAAACAGCAACAAAGACAGCACAGCAGCAGCAGCGTCGCACCGGCTTGTGGCGAATACAGCGCTACCTCTTGAGCAAGCTGATCCCGGGCAATGACTCTTTCAAGTCTACCGTCTAAGACATACCACCAATATATCGGGCCCGCGCGCACACATGCGAAGAACAGTGCTCAGTTGTCTACAACAGCAATGTCTGTCATACCCGTACGTCTTTTACAACAGCAGTAGACGATACCAGGTACGAGCGATTAACCCGGTACTGCTGTAAACTACGAGTATAAATAGGGACCTACCCTAAGCACATCTTCTGAGGCAAGAGGCGACTGCTGTACAGTAGTCCTCGCACGTATTATATATTAACCCGGTATACGAGCATTGAGTCTGAGTCAAGTGTGAGTAGTTGTTTTTTCTGCGAGGACCCCACCCGGTTCGTGTTTATCGGCAATGCAGATGCAGGCGAGAGCCTTACTCCGAATAATTTGACAAGAGGTCGTCGACATCGAGTACACCAGAGGTATGAGCATCTGAAGAACTCTCAGACAAGCGAAGGGCTGGGGCAAGTTGTTGACATCACGGGACACCTTTTGCTGACTTTAATTGTGAGGGCGAAGCCCGCGCAATGCGTATGAAACCCATGTTCTGGTAGGTGCTGGAGGCAACTTTTGGACTCGTATGAGGAATCATGTGCTGACAACGGGGTATGCGCCGCTGGTTTGACCGAGCATCATCATACTGCGTGCAAGTCTTGGTGTAGGTCGGTGGGTACAACTGCAGTTCATACATAGAGCATAGCTGTTGTACAACAGAGCCGCCAGCTTGAAAAGTATGTGTTGTGTGCACGATGATGCAGCCTGCCGCCTGCCGCAGTCAGCACAAGTGCCGACAGAGGTCGTGATACATCGTCAGTCACCATCAGGAGAGGGTGCCCCGCTCCTGTCTATCAGCCCGACGGTAGACTAGGGTGGTATTCTCCGACGTTTGGGGTAAACTGCTTGACCCTATGCACAGCCTTGCGTGTAATAGGCACTTGCAAAAGCCTTGTGTATCGCAGGTCCCTGCGTACTACTGCTGTACTGTTACTTTACGCGTACTGCAGTTGAATAGACCAGCAGCTACATAACAAGCACCTGATGGAGAGTCTCACCTGCTTCGTTCTATCGACTTGAAGCAGCAACCCCGATATGATTGCTGTACTGGAGGTGGCCTTGCTCGAACTCGTCCACGAAGAGGACCGGACAGGAAACTGGACCAGAGTTTGCACTCGAGTGTCTCCTCGTTTTTCTTGTTTTGTTGAAAAAACGGAGGCATTTGTCGTCAGGGAATAGGGGGCGCACAATCCCCGCGATCTGATTGGATGGTCACGCCAGTTTGTCTACCGCACCTGAGCCGCTGTAGCAGCCGCGCAGACCCCGACATGATTGGCCGTATGCACATTGCTCTGCTTGACGCCAATCACTAAATGGGACAGACACGAAACTACACAGTACAAGGGTGCTACTCGTAGCTGTTGTAGACCTGAAAAATTATTCGTGTGTTTTGCTTTTCTGGGTTTATTGAACATCAAGTGGCATCTTGCTCACGGGGTAGGGGGCGCACAAACCTAAGGATCTGATTGGATAATAACGGTCACGCTCCCAGAAACCTGCATGGAGGCTGCCTCTTCGCGGCCCAGACGCCAGGAGAGGACACCGTAGATGAGAATGATGGTTCCTGTAGCTGGGAGGTAGAAGTAGCCGCAGGGGGGGGGGGTATTCAGGCCTCTGCGAAGGAGAGAACGGAGTGCCGGTAGAAAGAAGCAAGAAGAAAAGAAGAGCCGTGACGATACCAAAAAAACGCAAAAAAGCGATAGATGCCCCCCGTGAAATACTACTGCTGCTGTACTGACTGGTACTTGATGTACGTACTTGATGCTACTGCTTCGCTTCCTTCTCGCTGCTGTTGCGGGCAAGAGAGCGCCTCCATCACACAAATAAATGCACCCCGACTGCCAGGAGGCAAGGGTGGGGACAAGAAGAGGACTACGAGCGACTACGTACAAACGAAGGGTTGGCACTGTGGATAGTGGTGCTGTAAATATGTCAGGAGACGGCACTTTTACCCATTGACGGACGGGGTCAAGGCAAATGCCTTGACGGACGTGCCTTGACGGCAAAACCCGGGGGCACCAAGTAAAAATCCCTGTTTGCTACAGCTCAAGAATTATGGATTATTACGAAGTGTTTCGCAATGCCGGCAGGACCGCTGCCGGCACAAATTGCGAGTGTTGGGGCAAGCCGCCCCAACCCCTTATCATAGCCGCCGTGAGG
>JAXFYO010021919.1:2660-24928 GCA_034768055.1 Saccharina latissima
AGTACAGCACAGCAGCAGTACTACGACGAGTATTGCACGTGGAGTTGGAGTATTATTGTACTAAAAATGCTGATACCGGCGCTGATATCGGCTCTGAACTCTAAATCCTACTCTAATGTTGCAGGTACTCTACCAGTACTCGCGTACTCTATTATAGGAGTACTCGCGTGCATATTCAATCTATGAGCAGCCATTGCCCCGCCCGTACTTGGCAACTGACCTGTCGTGACCATGTCTCACTCGTCTCGACCCCGACCGAAGCGCTCTCATGGACGTGCTACTGCCTAATAATATGTACACGGACGGTTAAGTTGAGACATTGAGACCAACCGGTCCTACGAGTATATATGTCCCATGTCCTGCATACACGTGGTCAATGAAAGAGCCTACAGATGTAATGCACGATTGCGTTTCGCCGTGACTGCTCTGTACGTGAGGCACTTGAAGAACATTGCAGGCGAAACTACAGAGTGCGTATATGANNAAATATGAAAACAAACGTTCTTCACATAAGCGTCCAGAGTGTGGAAAGCGGAGAGTACGGAAATAGAAAAAAAAGCAGAGAAAATCATCATCCACTTCTGGCCGTTGTCGGACACCCGAAACCATCAATATATCCGTTGGGCTCGCGTCGAGCATTTCGCCCAAAACTACGATATCCCCCGTGCTTTCGACGTGGCCACTCTGATGCTTTGCCTAATGCGCTCTGCTTGACTACGCAGGGGGTTTATCAGGGAGCTGCGAATACACATCCCGTGGACGCGGCTCCAGTCGCGACCCATCGAGATTAAGTTCAAAACGGTGGAGATCATCGTGACTCCAATCGCTCCCACGACATCGCACCAGCCCAGCTCGCCCTGGCTCCACTCCAGGCAGTCTAGGTGCGTCGGGGGGTGGGGTTGAGGAGGATGGTTGGTGGGCGCAGTCGCCGGCCGCGGCACGTGTTTGGTGGTTGATGTGCGAGTCTCATCGCGGGTTGAGTCTGGATTGAGCCTTGAGGCCGTTCTACCGTATAAGCCATGCGCGGTTAGCTGTAGTTGGTACCTGGTAGTGCCGTTGTAGTACCAGGTACCAGATATATCAGACGTACAATACTATACATGTGCGCATGGTGTTGTCGTACAGATAGTGCGCAGTAGTCATAAGAGTGTGGACGTAGTACTCATGCAGAGTTGGAGCTTTCCTCCCATACTCACAACTGTATTGAATACAGTAAAGTAAATATGGCTGCTTTTGAATCAGAACATGATAACCTGATAACACTTTCCCATACTGCGCGTGACAAGATACGCTTGGGTGCAGTCTCTTGCACGATAATAAACGTTCCTCCGATATGACAGCTCTTTACAAGCAGTACAATACCACGGTGACAATCCGCCCCCCACAGCAGTCGCACCGCTGCCGCTCTGCTATGTTGCAGTCATCCCGTACCTATTATATATATGCGCGTTAGTCAAGCTTGGAATATAGAACACTCAAATGGTTGCAGGGGACGCGATTTCAAAGAGACTCGACTCTATCAAGCCACCAGGTCAAGCGGCGTACAATCATGACCAAGGCCGCCTTGCGCTCGTAAGCAACACAGTGCGTGCCATGCATGTAGAACTCTACTGCGTGCAAAGGACTAATTTGCTGTTCGCAAGAAGCCTACAGGATTGTTTCTTTATGATATCGCTTTTCTTTCGGCGCGACAGGCCTGGGGAAGAACAGACTTCTTCAGCAGGGGCCACGACGGGGTGGTTGCAGCAGCTACTGACCAAGGTCTTGGCGAACATGTCGGTCTCGGTGAGCCACCCTGTCCTAACAAGAGCATGGCCAGCACCTAGCACGACCTGCGCACTCATGCTGTACGCTGTCCTCGAGAAGGCATTGTCTCGCCGTGATAACTATTAATGGCAACTCGACTAGGCTTCGTAAAGGGGTACTTGTGCCTGTACCTTTGTGGTTCCAAGAGTGTCTCGCCGGACATCGGCAGCATTGTGCCCTACGGCACCGCACCGCACCGAACCGCATGACACTGTACAACACCATCCCCTAGCCTTCGAGGTGTGCTGCGCTTTTTGTCGGGCACGCGTGTTGGTGAGCTTGAGGCAGTGATCGCGGCTCGTTCGTCAAGTGGAACCTAAGCAATGGGAAGGCTGCCGTCCCAAGTCGCATGAATGGTTTAACTGCAAACTTATCATGGTTTAGTGTTATGCGTCCCGTTGCGTGAGGGGGGTGTCCTCACCACGTCTCAAACGAAAATACTTTCGCTGGGACCTTTTTTCGTGCTCATGTGCTGATCATAGAAGTGTTCTGGCCCATGACTCGCCCCTCCTCCGCCACCCACGTCGTCGCCGCGCCCTTGTTGTGGTCGAAAGGTGTCCAACCTGGTGCTCAAGTATGAGGATGCAGACGTTGTGCTGTCTGCGGCCCTGAAGGTGAGCCTTCCAGGGTGCGAAGACGGTGATGTATGTACATCATCGCTAATCAGCAGTCGTTAGCTTTCGTACAGCTTGCGACGACGATGACGTATGCAAGGTAACACCATTACAATAGAGTCTGCTGGAGACAACGAGCGTCACGGGGTCGTTGCCACCACAAGGTGGCTACCGGTGCCTGATTGCGACGGATCTGTTGATACTGAGGACACGTCGGTTTGACTTGGTTGGCTTCGTCGTGGGGTCTTCAAATCCTAACGGAAGGGCTTGGTTCCCTCTACGAGGCTACGCGCTTGTCTTCGACGGCGGCCGCGAAGGAAATGCGCCGTTCGAACAGCTGCCGACGATTTTCGATCAAGAAGGCGGCTTCGTGTTTCACTGAACTCGTTCCACAAGGGCGAATACAGCTGCCGCTGCCGTGTTTTTTTCTTGCTGGGCGTCGCGTAGTCGGCACTCGTGCCCGCCGTCGTGGATTTGTCGCATCACGGCGTTCGGTGCCTTTTCTATAAGTGTGCCGCAAATCGGTTGGTTGTGCCCCAAACCGGCTGGAATAGTGCCGCCAACAGGCTAGAATTGTGTCACAAGTCGGTTCATATAGCTCAAGCGTGATTCTTCGAGATCTTCCAGTTCAGGCGCCTCTGAGAGTGCCGCGATGTTGGCCGTGGTTTTCCATGATTGCCCAGGTCAGCACTGTAGCCTCCACTTTGGTGCTACATGTCACGCCTGCCGTGTTTTTCATGATCGTGAGGTCAGCCCTGTAGCCTCCGCTTTGGTGCTGCTTGTCATGCCTGCCGCCGCTTCACCTCTCGTACCCTGTCCCACCCGCCGTCAACGTTGTTTCCAGTCCTTGGTCTGCTTTTCGGCGAACCCCGGCCGAGATTGGACGCCAGCGTTTGCTAGCCTGGACGGTCCGTTTGGTCTCCTACACAAGCTCGTGCGCGCCAGCGACTTGACCGTGTGTCTCGACCGTTACTGCGCTCCGGATCCTACGGGGAGACGACAAGTGCAGGCCTTCGAGGTGGGCTGGTATTATGTGATTACCGACCTGAACTGGCTTCCCGGTGCTACGTAGAAATGCTTATGAATCGGTTCACGGGGTTTTAATTCCATAGCTCTCGCTTCAGCTTTTTTTCTTCGAGAGATACTCCGTTGGTGGCGGCTGCCGACTGAAGGAACAGGCAAGCGCGATTTATACAAAGCGCTCAAGTATTTGTGCATCCCTCTTTCGCGGTAGGTGGTGGTGCCCGCCGCTTTGGCTTGCGCTCGTCGTCACTCATCCAGAACTTCCCGCGCCTGAGTGAATAGCACACCGCCAGTCGCGCTCCAGCCCTATCGCACGATCTCTGGACGAATGCCAGTCTGTGGCGGCATTCCGCAACGTGACGTCGCTAACGCACTAGACCTATGTCGCAGGTCCCGATCTTGAACCGCGCGTCTTTCGACGTGCGGCTATTGGCCTGTGTGTGGCTCGTCGCACCGGGGCCGCCGGAGTCTTCCTTCGCGGCGGCGTGGGAATACCAGCAAGCCCAGGTGGACTGGCAAGACGGCGCTGAGAACGATGGCGCGGGCATACCGTCCTCCCCAGGGAAGTCTGGTTCGCGGCGGGGGTTGCCGCGTGGGACGGGGGAGAGTCCCAAGCAGCCTACAACGCCGGTGAGAGCTGACGCCCTGGATTTTGATTGATGAAAGGCAGTGGTGTCTAAGGATAGGTGCGAAGAGTTGTTAGTATGTACAGGCACACACTTGTCCGGCAAAGCATGGGTAGAGTCTACCGTTGGCGTGTTTTTAGGTCCTTCGGATGACCGTGTGTTGCTTCCTGATGGCCTCGTGGTGGATCGGAGGAATTGCTTGTCCAGCTGGGGACGAGCGTTGCAGTAGTGCGTTGACGCGAACCTCTCAACGGCCTGGCCTTTCTCCGTTTGATGCGCGCTTAACCTCATTACCTGCATGCCCATCCTCATGTAGTTTGATTCTGACTGAATTAATGGAGCCTTTGAGGCACACCGACGACGGCGATAGCAGCCATTTCCACGACTTTTAACTTGTAACCCCCACGAACTAAGCTCGGTAACGACTTGCTTACTCAGTGAACCCCACCTGTCCCCGACAGAAAACACCCCGGTCGGCGGTTACCGTACTCGATCGACTTGTTGGTGGAGACCGTCGAGCAGGTGGCGGCGTCGACGAGGTTGTGGTCGAGGACTTGGCCTCGGGAGCAATGGTCGGGTCAACAGAAGTGGAAACGGACGAGTTGCCGCTTCCGTGCGTGTGCCCGCTGCTTAGGGACGGCTGGTCCCGAAGAGTGTCGTCGTCGTACTCGCCGTTTTTCGACGGGGAGGGAGTCTGGAGCCCGAGCGAGGCCGCCGGGGCTTCCGTACGGGGAGGAGAGGGCGTCGATGCATTGGCGGGGGGGGCTCGGGTGGAAGATGGCGAGGAAGGTGGTGGGGTTCGGGGCGGGGGTGGTGGCGACGAGGGCAAGAAGATGCCTACCCCGAGCGTGGTGGCGGATGTCTTGATTGCTGATCTCTGCTTTTCGCTCAGGTAATTGTGTGCCATGCGTGCTTGGAGTTCGGCAGCCAGCTGTAGGTGATAAAAATTGCATCGTGCGTTGTCGCATGCGCTCCTGAGAATTGAAGTGCTACTGGACGAAATGTCACGTATGCTTGTGGCAACACGGGCCTGCTACCCCCCCCGCCCCCCCCGCGCAGTTGTGCTCGCTGCTAAACATGCGGCACACGGTGCGTTTTTTTGCCCACTTGGGAGCCAGCCACAGCTTAGGGTTGTGGCAGTGTACTTAGGCCTACACCAGTGCCAAACGTCTGCCTGCTTCACGCCATCGTTTAGTTTAGGGTGATTAGAGCAGCGAGGGCATCCTTGGCTGACCCGCAGCGCGTAACTTTCCTTGTGCCTGCGGTCGACGCCGTTTCATCTCCAGCAACCTGCAGGTGCAAATGATGAAGGAGCTCATCGATAGAGCGGTGCACCACGTAGCGAGGAATGCCAGCCGAAATACGTCGGCCCGACCCCTCGGGCAAGAGGACCCCCGTCTGATCCCAAAGGTCGCGGAGCCGGCCGCAAGAAGATGGTGGCCTTTTGGGAGGGTGAGCAGTCGTGTTGCAGGGCTCCGAGCGCTCGTGTTCATTGTGGAAAGTGGGGTCGTATCATGCAGTGGTGCAGGCGTCGACGTTGTGGGTGTGCCGGAGCGGTTACACTGGCTGACGACGTGATATAAGCATGCCAAGAAAGCAAGTCGTTGGTGCTGGTGACTGCACTGGGGCTGTTGATGAGCGATGCCCGCGAGACAGGAGTATGGTGGTAAGATTTTGTTGTCAGTCATGCCCTTACCCTATCGCCCACTCTCAGGAAGCTCCTCTTGAAGACGCTGGTGATGATCCGCGTGATGACATCGACAAGGCGGCGTACGCAAAGGCGACCCATGGTACGCCGGATAGAGGGAGTCCAGGTGAGATCTCGAAGGCTCACTAATCTGATCGCAATTCGGGCATCCCCCGTACATAGCCTGCCGAATCCTTTAGCTTCACGAATCATTCTGCAGTATGACCCCGAATGAACCCGCATCATGCCACCAGCCCAGGAGATACTTCGGGTGGTGGTAGTGTCGCACTGTGTCCCCCTAATCCCCTTCCGCGTTTTCTGGCCTGTGCGCCCACTATCGCCGTCGTGTACTGTTCAACTTGATCTTAGCGCCGTTCGAGTCGCGGGATCGCGACGCCTTTTTCGTGGTGGCGTCAACATCCGTCCGTAGCGTCGAGCTTCGCCTGTTGACACACCACGCACGAGAGGGCGAGGACTTCGGCGAAAAGAAGGACGATGAAGAGGCGGCAGCGGACGACGAGCCCGAATCGATATCGGTTCCCGTGCATGGGCTCGGCACCGTCAGCGTCCTCTCCGCTCCTGTCAGCGCTCGGTGAGATTTCAAGCATAAAGTACACTTTTTTGCTGCGGTATGATGTCATGTGTGTTCGGAATGCTGTTTGCGTCTAGGCCTTTTGGCCAGCAACCAGAAGGGAACGCTCAGGGTTTATATTTATTCAAGCAATGACAAGGGCCTACACGAACTGAGTTGGTACTCTCTACAATGCGATGATACGTTGACGAAAGCGGGCAGGCCAGTCCCTCCACGCACAGACCCTCGGGCGAACCAACAACCAACGGCCTCATTAACACAGTAGGGAAGGCTATCCGTAATGCTGATCTACTGTAACCAATTGCCTCACGGAAGCTTCTGCAAGCGTGACGGAAGGAAGACGGCAGGTTCGTTTCAGCGATACCTTTCGTCGCTGCGTCTGGGTTGGGCTGTGAGCCTACAGTAGCGACTATCACGACCCGAGGAAATGCGGTTGATGAGGAGTTATATGAGGCGCTTGGTGTACAATTTTTGTTTGTTTTCGGCCGGCCAGTAGTTGCAACCACTGTCAGTAGCGCCGCTGATGACACCGCGACCTTTTCGATCGATGTCTTCCTCCCGTTGCAGGAAGCAAGCTTTGCGGCCTCCCGTTGCGTTCGTTGTGGCGGAGGTGAAAGGGCTTGCGCTAGACGCCCACGTCCTAGCAGGTAAGTGTCAGTCGTTCGCCCAACCTATGTTGAGGGCAATTTCGTGACCCAACCGTGGCAGCTGCTATTCCTTCCGTGACTCGCACCTCTAACTGCGGTGTCTAAGGCCAATGACGGCGTCTGAACGCCGATGTGGCACCAGCACTCGCGGCATGTTGCCGCACACACGCACATATGGTTGCGTTCCTGCTCACATGTATATAGTAAGGCGCCGATACTTAGCACGTGGCCCGCGTCATTCGCGGCAAGTTAGCAACATCTACCATTCGTGCAGGCGGTGCCTCCGCGTTCGGTACGGCCCCTCCTTCTCACGTACATCTCCCGCCCGCAAACGCTTCCCAGGGGGTGATGACCTATCGGCGGATGTGAAAGTTGAAGTGTCATCGATTGTCGTGCGGCACGCGGGCCTCGGCGACGCTTTCANNCCCAAAACGTCGCACCACAGCACGCCGAATGCGTCGGGAAATGTTTTGGATCAGCCAGAACCTGTCGTGACCTGGGGAGAAGCGGCTGTTCCTGCCGCGCCGACCGCCAATGCAGAAGCCGCGAACGGCGTAGGAGCGGAGAATACGGCGCCTGGCCTCGCGGGAGATCGTAGGCCTGTGGCGGACGTCCAGCGGTTGCTGGTAGAGCGCGCGAGAAGACTGCCGCGAGGTGGCACCGGCGGCGAGGTGGGCCTCACAGAGGCGAGCCCAACGAGTGAGGGGACTCCGAGGGGGCGAGGAGGGTCAGCTTCGGCGCAAGCGCTTCCGTCGCCGTCGCCAACGTGGTGGGCAGACGCCCCGTCGTGCTCTGCAACGAAGGCTATGCCGGAGGAGTGCGCTCTGCAGTACCGGTTGTTGAAGCGGAAGAGCAGTACGATACTACGCGAGGGCACCGGTGGTAGTGATGCCGACTCGGTCGGTGATGCCGTGTCGACCGTAACGAGCCACACTGTCGCCGCGGGTGCGCTGCGTGTGCAGGTTGCGGAGGTATTGCTGGAAAAACTTCTGAAGTTCGCGGACGTCGGAAGACAAGCCGAGAAGACGGAGTCTGTGAGCGATCCCGCGGGGAACTTAGACGGGGAGGAGAAGCAAAATTACGGAGCCGGTGCGCAGGAGATCGCTTCCGCGGTTGGTGCTTTGGCGCAAGGGCAGGGACTGCTGTGGCGGGCAAATAGGCTGTCGCCACGTGCTTCGAATGCGGGCTCCGCGGTGTCGAGCCCTAGGGTGTTGCCATTCGTACAGTCGTTCTCCTCTGCCTCTACATGGGAGACGTCTTTCAGTTTTGCTTTGCGTTCCTTGGCGATGGCTCTAGACCTCGACAAGGCTGGAGGTGGTGGCGGAGTGGGAAGCCGCGGCGAAGGTCATTCGCCCGGTGGCTTCCACCAGGTCGCGTGCTGCGTTCTCTCGCTGGGCGAGCTTGACATCAGCGGGTCCGAGTCGGCTTCCGTTGTCAGCGGAGGTAGTCAGCAGCAGCGACGCGGGTGGCATGCGCCTACCTCCTCCGAGCGACGGGAAAGTGAGGTATCCCAGAGGGTTTGCTCTTTGTCGCTCGGCCACCTTTCCGTCACGTTCGTGGACGCGTCGGCTCTTGCTGCGGGAGAGAGGGCGCCGCCTGCATCGCCGTGGCCGGTACCGAGAGTTTTCATGGCCGCCACCCTTCCCGGCACCCAGCGCCTCATGCAGCTCAGCGGTGCCAGAGTGACTGCCGAAATTTTGAGTGAGCTAGGGCAAGCGCGGGCTGGAAGAGTGGGTGGGTTAGCGCGGCCGATCAGCCCCCTTCGCGGCATTCCCGACTTCCTCTTCAACGCGTCGGTGGAGTCGTTGCACGCTGGTGCCAGCATCGGCGCTGCGTTGGTGGTACTTGAAGTTTGCCTGCTGGCACGAAAAATGACCGGGGACATCGCGGGAGCCAGGGTGGGCTATGACCATGGTTACGATGTAGATAGGAGAAGCACGTCGAACGGACGCTGGGAGCGCTGTTGGTGCCGCGTTGTTGGAGTATCCTTCGATGGAGTCAGCCTCGGCGGGACCGTTAAAGGTGGCGGTGGCCAGGTGAAAGGCAACATGCGTCGGTTAAGCGTGCATCGTGGTGGTGGTGGAGCGCCGGTAGCAACCGCCTCCCCCAGGGATGTTCCAGACGTGGCTTTGTTCCAAGCGATGCCTGGCGAAGGCGGCGGCGAGGGGTTGTCTTGGACTTTGGAGACCTTCATTGACGAGGAAGGGTCAACAGACATCGAGCTAACGAGCGCTTTCAAATCCGGTACTCTGCACTATGCAAACACCAAGAAGGCTGTGAGAGAGGTGATGCGCGTGCTTAACGAGTGGAAAGCAGGATCTGCCCGTATAGGCGTCGGAACGACGGCGCGAGACGCGGGGAGTGGGACTGGACCAAGCTCCTCCCCGGCGGTAGACAGACGAAGTGCGTCAGTGAAGTTCAATGCCAGTGGTTCGGTGGTGAGACTCCACCTTCCATTTGAGCTGAACCTTGAAGTGCGAGGTGTTCACCTGGGTACGCGTCCAGCCCATCAGACGTTACCCGCACCCAACAGTGGAAGCGCTGATACAGGTTTGGACATCAACTTGATAGCCGGTGATGTTCAGGTTTTCCACGCGCTCTATGGCGTCCGGTGCTCGCCTGAGGATGCGCTGCCACCGGCGATACGTTGCGCTGCACGGGGAATCGTGACATTACGACCAGTTGCAAATGCCACCTCCGTCTCCCTTGAGAGCGAGCACGTGCGCGCCCGCCTCACCCCTGCGTTTTGTACGGCGTTTGGATCGTTCATACGCTTCATGGTGGGGCCGCCTTTGAGACCAACTTCTGGTGACTCGACGGCCTTGGCGGCAGCGTCGAGAATTAGCCACGTGCCAAAGGTCTTCACGTTTAAGCTGAGGGTGCGCGGCGTCGACGTCGATTTTATCGGCGACCCGTGCAGCCCGTCGGCGGTGTCCGCGAACATAGTCGTTGGTGGGGTAGCTATGAAGCAGAAGAGCGTTGGCGAAACGTTGCCGGGCGCCGGCAGCAAAGCCTCGTTTGGAATGAGCTTTGAGACTGTCGAGGGCACGCAACGGCGGGATCCCTGGCGAAACGCACCTGCGATTCCGCGAGAAGCTGCGCTGTTGATCAGAGCCTTCCTCGGAAAGGTACCTCTGAGCGCCAGCGACGGCGGCATGTCCGGAGGTGATTTGTTCTCGGCGTGGCTGTCGGCGAGAAAGGACCCAGGCGGTGAACATGGGGCAGTCGGACCCTCATACACGCAGCCGTTCATCGTCAGGCTCAGTGAAGAAGGCCGCGGGGCGGACGGGACGAAGGTCTCAGCCGAAGCATTTTCGGTCCTGTCGACGAGCTCAGGGCCCCGGCAGCGGCTGGTCAACAGCCTCTCGCTGCGATTGACCCCGATTTTGCTTGCATGCTATCCTCCCACTTTCCGCCTCCTGGTGGGTCACTACAATCGCTTCGGAGGGAATGCCTTCCGGCCATTCCGGTCGAGGGCTGACATGCCGCCCAGACGAATAGCAGTCATTTCCTACGACATCGATATTCGGGGCTGCAGTGCCGTGCTCCTGGCCTCACTCGCCGACGGTGCGCGTGGGATTCACTTGTCGGCTGGGGTGGTGTCAATCAAGGAAAATACTGCAGCGGCGGCCGCTGCTGTCACGCCGCATGCAGGACTTGAACCGACGCAATCGTCGTCATTGGCGATGGATGAACCGATCGACGCTGAGACCACCCTTGCTTTGTCCGGTTTTATCGGTCCGGCTGGAATGTCATACCTTCAAGATTGGCATGCACTACTGCCGGCAGCGGCGGCCGGTGCCGGTAGTCCTACGGGCCAAGTGGAAGGTGCGACGAAGATGACGCAGCTGTGCGTGCCCATTGATTTGCGCTGGGCCGTGTTCTACGACCGACTCGATCGGTGCCGCCAAGATATTTCACTCTCCTCCGTGCAGCTGTACCTAGAACAGTCGCATTTCGATCTGTGCGTTCGCGTGGCACAGGCTTTCATCGCGGCTGATTATCCGGGAGCGCTTCCGCCGAGACGCCGCCGCTCCACACTGACAGCAACCAACCTTGCTACTGACAACGGTACTGCTGCCGCCGGCGGACAGCATAACCCGGGTTCTTCGCTGTCGGCACATCAGGCTCAGACCGCTGCCAGTTACAAGCCAGAAGCGCCGGCAGCAAACGAATCGGCGGTCAGCAACATCGCCGAGGTCAAAAGCTTCCTGGCGACGTCGCTGCGACTACCGCTGTTACAGTGCGTGCTCGCCGTTGGAAAGCGCAACGGTCCGTTCCCGCCGGTGCTGGAAATCGACGTCGCAAGCGTGCGACTGGCAAGGGGGGGCATCCTAACCGTACGGCATGTGTCGGTGAACAGCTGGTCTCAAGAGGTTGACATGCCAATGCACCCAAGGGCTGGGGTGACCATGGCAGCAGAACGCGGCAGGAGCGGGTGCGGGTATCGCGTGCTGGGACGCTCTGGACAGTCGGAAGAATCCGGTAAGGATTTTTTTAGCATGGAGGTTCGAGTGCCGGACGTGCAATTGGTGGGACCAACAACGCCAGGTCCTACGCAACCTCAGCTCGATGTTGTGATCCAGGTAACAGTCGATTGGAGCGAGGGAGTTATGTGGTCAGTATCGCGTTTTCGACCCTAGGATGGACGAAACGAAGGCAACAGGCCGCTCACACGATTTTACCCTGACCGCAGCAGGCACTGACACGCGGGAGCTTCGCACACTTTTGAATTGCTAAATCACTGAAGCGGGGGTGGGTATTGCCTCTTCTCGTTTGTGTAGACGCGCCTCAGCCTGATGTTTTCGAACTCACGACTACTGTGACAATGATCGGAATGGTGGAGAGTCCGTACTTGGCAGAAAACTCTGGCGCATGCACTCAAGCTGCAGCAAGCACAGCAGGGCCCCTTAACACTCCCCTCTCATTTGACCCCCACCCGCTCTTGGGGACGCCTTGTATTTTGTGCACCCCAGGTGCAGCCCTTCGACATTCACGTCAACCCGAGCATCATTTGCTCGTTGACGTCTTACGTTACGCCCATCCCTCTCGCGGAGGGCTCTTCAGAGGCAGCGGAGGTGCCTTTTCCTCACTTTCTACCGCCAGTCGTCACGCCGTTCCCTTCAAACTGCGCCCCCTCGGCCTCGGCAGCTCGCGATGAAAACCCTGCGCCCGACAGCGGTGGGCTCGAGCGCGGCAGTTCGGCGGGAGAGCGCGTGTCTACGGACTTCGAGAAGTCGGCAATGACCGCGTCTGCCAGCGTGAGGCTGCTCGCATCTCAGGTTTCGCTCGAGCTGTCCTCGTACCCTGGTGGGCCTGCCTTGATCGCTGGTGCGTCACACGTGTTCGTGAGGGCGATCACCTGGCCGCCAGACGCAAGTCGACGGACGGTAAGCAGCGATGAAGGTGCGCACGGTCGAACTGGGAACGGGGGCAGGGCACAGGTGGGCCCGGAGGTGTTTGCCCGCGTAACTCGGGTGACCTGCGGCGTGAAACGGGGTATCGACTCTGATAGTGACGCTGCCCTCCAGGAAGACGACCGCTCCGGTGCCCCCTGTCGGGCCGACGAACACGGTGACACCATACTGAAACCTTTCGACATTGATGTCCACCTGACTCGGCCTAGAGCGGACCCTGGCGCTGCGACCGGCATCGCGTCGAAGTTGTCGGCAGCGCGGGGATGGCATGCCGGTGTCTACGTCGACGAGCTTTACCTGAGGTTCGGCGCCGTCCACACGCGCAGCCTAGAGCTCCTCGGCAACCTTTTCTTGCCGGCCATGGCCGCCGCGAATCTCACCGCGATTAAGTTAGCGCGAGGCCAGCGCGAACACGGAACGGTGACCGGCAGGCAGTGGCAACACCGAGGGAACATTGGTGACCTGCGCGCCTTGGAGCGTGTAGAGTGTGCGGAGTCCATTGAGGAGACGACCGTGACGCCGGAGCCCGGGGAAGTTGTATTCTATGGAGTTGGGGCGCCTCAAGAGAGCCTACGGGAGGACAAGGACACGGCTACACAAACGAGCGCCCGGGAAAGAGGGGAGCTTGATGGTGGCTGGGTGCACTGCTGTGAGTGGCGCTACTGGGGGCTTAGGCGGGTGGCTCAGATCGCTTTACCGTATGCGCCCTTGAGTGGGAGCGTCCCGCTGTTGGAGGGGCTGGCCGTCGATTCCTTGGAAGTGGAACTTAGCTTCGTGGACCCTTTGACACAAACGCTTGAGGTGAGACCTGCTGAGTGAGTGGCGAGTGGGGGCCGGTGGTTTTTATGTCAGTTCGAGGTGCCTTCGCTACCTCTAGACTACGCTGCAGTGGTTGCCAGTGTGTGGCTTGCTGTTACAGTAGAAGTAACGTTTTTCTGGTATGCCCGTTCTTCGGCACCCGATTTTTTTTATTCCATCGGAGGCACCGCAATACTTGAGAGATTTTGAAGTTTTAATGGGATGCAACCATGTTTGATAGGCGTGCGACGAAGACATGAAGCTCGATGCTTTCACACAGACGACAGCACGAGGTTAAGCGCGATGCGATTCCCAATCCCCACACGTTGCACCGACGCTTCTTTACATGCCCTTCGCACCAGGCGGCAACACGCTTCAACGTACCTTGCCAGGAGTCAAGCGGATCTCCAAACGTGGGCTTTGCTGGTCGGAAACGTGTCACGGTAGAGCCGTCTCAACCCTTCTTTGCCCGCACGTGGCGTCTCTCGTGGCGAATCCCAGCTTGGCTACGGTCCCCAGCCACCGCCGCCGCCGCCGCCGCGGCTTCTCCCGAGCGAATCGCCATCTCCACATGGAGCTCCCTCCTTCTCCAAGCTTTGTCGGTCTATTCGTCGCCGGCGGGCCCGCCGGCGGGCCCGTCGTACCTTTCCACGACGCTGGTTGCTCAGCGAGTTACGCTTGCCGTGTTGACAGACGGCGACGCAAGGTCCTCGTCGTCATCGCTCTTGTCGGTGTCCTCTCGGCCGCCGCCGTCTGGAGGGGGAGAAAGAGGTGCCTCCGTGCAGCTGGAAGAGATCGTCCGTATGCTCATCTGTGACGTCAGCGTCTTCGCGGAGGCGAGCTCAGCGGCGGCTTCGCTGGTCGCGACGACGAGGGGCAGCGCCGAAGTGGCGGTGGACGTGCAGGACTTCTCGAACTTCCTCCGCCTGCCGCTCCTTTCTCACGCCCTGGTGAAGTGGGACTTCGCCACGTCCGGCGGCAGAGGTGGTGCCGTGGGCGGCGACGAAGACTTGCTGTCTCCTCTCAGACCCGTCGCGGCGGCTGCTGTAGAGGTACACAACGCTGTTGTGAGTGTGTCGGTGACGTCCATGCAATGCGTGGAGCAGTGCATCGCCGAGCTGTCTCAGCAATCTGCAGGAGCAGTCGCGGTCGGGGAAGGCTCCTCAACCCGTGATATGTGTGTCGGCACAGTGGAGAGTACGAAGCCGTCGGCATCGGCGTGTTCCCCGCCCCCGCAACGACAGCCGCGGCAACGAAGCAAACGCTACGTGATCACGAACCTCACCGATCGTGTCTTGTGGTTCGGCCAGGGTTCCACCACTGAAACTCTGCTGCTCGGGGCGGGAGAGGAGACGTCGTATCGGTGGAGGACAACCCCTGCTGCTGTTGCGACTGCTTCCGCGTCGCGGAAAGACGGTGTATCGAGACTCGTCCTCATGCTGCGCCTCGCGTTACATCTGGACCCTGGAAGACTCGGCGATCAGGTTGGAGCTGATTCTGAATCTAGAGCTGACAGCGGTCCTTGGACAGAACCGTTTCCGGCAGATGACGCGGGATCATACATGGTGAGGTGTTCTTCGTGGGGCAACCACGCCGACGAAGTCTCTGTCTTTTGTACGCTCTATAGTGGCTTCATGCCGCGAATCTCTTTGTTTGCTTTCTCGTCGAACATAGCACCCTACGCAACCACTCATCATGAGGCTCATCGGTTTGACGCGGTTTCCTTGTTAGGATACTGAACGATAGTCGTCCGCACGAATGAGTGCCCGATATCTCACGCATGCCCGGGTTTCCGCCCCTTTAAAGTCTCTTTGGCCCTCTGAAAACCAACATCGAGCATCTTCGGATTTGCGTGTTCACGTCTGCTGTATTTGCAGCGCTTGTTGCGGAGTACGGGGGCAGGGTGGCAAGCGGGTGCAAAAGCACCCCTTACCGGTGTGGAAGGGAGCGATCCCATGGTGCTTCCCCTGTGGGTAGAAGTCACCAAGGAGGGCCTGCAGACACGCATCGTATTCCACGGAGAGTGGGTATTCACCAACCACTTGCCGCAGGAAGTTCAGGTGAGGGAGTATTACACTGACCTTTGATTCGACAAATTGTTTGACACGCGCCGACATGAGTTGTCGCGATTCAAAGCTAAGTCGAAACTCGCGTTATCCGCGCGCTGGCTGGGGCCAAGAATAGAACGGAGCTTTTCTGCCCATACACGTCATTTCAGTCTGTTTGTAATCGAAACCTAACCCCGATCTATTTTTTTTGCATGTTGTCCCACACGCTATGTTGCGTTGCTACTGCCTGCTTGACGCCAACAAGGTAGCGTGGGTGACTTCGGCGGGGGTGGGTGATGCAGGCCGGCGCCTCGTCGAGCCCGTAGGAATGCGCGGAGGCCTAAACCTCGCCGCGTGTGGCCCAGACAAAGAGTCGGATGACTCCGACGCCGGGCAAGAGGCGGAGGTGCCCCGTCCGGGTTCTTGCTCTGCGCTCACCGCCTGCAACCCTCCCACGGGCTCAGAGCCGCAACGGCAAGAACGATTTTCTGAACTCATGCTGGAGTTCCGGTTGGTGACTCCCGACGCATCCACTGTTGTCGGGTCGGTAGGTCCACCCCCACGACCCACGGGGAGCCCGGTGGCACACGCGACGGCGCCATTAGGCGGCCGCAGGTCCGGCGTCGGGGAAGGTCTTGACGACGATGTGTCGGGACTTGAGGAAGACGCGACGTCGAGCGCACCGTGGCTGGTCACACGCCAGTCGGAGTGGGTGGAGGCGCGGCCGTGCGTCTATCTATCGCTGATCTCTTGCGCCAGCCCAGACCCGCAGAGCTCGGGGTTTTGGTTCTGGTGCGTGGCGTCGAGGCGTGCTTCCCCGCTCAGTGATTGTGCGGCGTGTGTGTCGCGCGCGGCGGGGCATAGCTGCCACTTGGGGCAAATGAATGTCGATCTTCGTCCGGTGGCCGTCATCTGGAACCGCTGCTCGCAGCCCATGCGGGTTGCCCTCAACTTCAGGGGTGGTCGTGGCGAATGGCGGGAGCGAAATGGGCCTGCTTTCACGCAGGAAGTCGAGCAAGAACAAGCACGGGCTCAGGACGGGCGTGTTGTCACCCGCGAGCGGCATTCTAATTCCGCGTACGGGCTGTCAGGCTTGCCGATGAATGTGCAACCCGGAGGGCGCACGGTGGCATGCAAGCAGCCGTTCGTAGACTATGATCTGGCGGTGACCCCAGCGACGGTGGAGGCAGGGCGAGGATTAGATAGCGAGGCGCGGCCGTTCCTCGTTTCTGTGCCGTCGGAGCTCCTATCTCGCAGGAGCGAGTCCAGGTGGATTCCTCTCCACAGCCGGGCGCTGGTGGACAACGTGCTTTGTCCCTTGGTCGTCATCGCGTCACGTCTGGTAAACGCCGACTGGCCGTCGCTCTCGCTTCGCATTTACCCAGGCCTAAGCATGCACAACCATCTGCGTGTACCGCTGTCGCTGCGGACAGTGTTCACACGGCAGACGCTCGACGTCGATCGGGTAACGGGAACGAACGATGTTCCGGTCGCTGGCGGCGCGAAGTCCGCGCGGACACTGCAGGACGAGCAAGTCCCACTTGTTCATCTTGAAGCTTCTGGTGGGAACGCAGTGCCGGCTGGCGGCGATGGCGTTGGCGTTGGCGGTGACGGCGACGGCGGCAGCAGCCGCAGCGTTACCCAGGATACCCCTGATTCCTGCCTTGTGCGAGTTGTCCAAGCTCCAGCAGAGAGCTGCCACAGTACGTGGGGAATTTTCCACGGCGGAGGTTACCCTATTTCGTACGTTCTGCCTGCGTTATCCTTGGAGCTCGGAATTGCATCGGAGGAGACAACCGCGTCGTTGCCCGCCACCTCCGCGGGGGTGGGAGCCGCTGCCGTTGGACAAGAGGGGTTGAGCGAAGGTGCCACAGGTACCGCCTCGCGTGAATCGGCGGAGCGTCGCTCTCGCAAGTTGAAGGTTAGACTGGATGATCACTTCCGCGAGCTGGTTCTCATTCCCTGGGGGGAAGATGGCGATGTCGTGCTCCCAGTCGTCGTCACGCTGGAAAGGGAACAGATCCTGGGGGGGGTAGAGCTGATCAAACTGGCCGTGTACCCTAGGGTGGTGGTGCACAACGCCACTGGCCTCCCAATCTCGCTGTCGTTACTCGGTGCGGCAAAAATGGGCGACGACGGCAATGGACGCACCGATGGCCACGGTGAAACGCGAGGGGCCGCAGTGCCTGTGTGCCGCGTTTGCCTCACCCCGGAAGGTAGTGAGAGCAGCATGAACGTGCTGGCGTTGCCTGGGAAGCGGAGTGTATTGGCCGGGCCCGGCAGCAACTACCACGATTCTTCACGGGCGGAAGAAGTTGTGGACGGTGCCGGTAGAAGGGGCGAACCTACGGAATCGCCCGCCCGTAGTGGGCTGTTTGGTAAATTGTCCTGGCTTCTGGGTAGCTCTAGCTACACAGTCTCTCCCCCGCCGGCGGGAGGGTTCTTTGCGGATCTCGAGGTGGCATTTGGGTGGGATGACGCAGGGAAGGTCCCCGCGAGCGGTGTTCCCGCCGACGGTAAGGGTGCTTCCGTCACGACTGCCGTCGACGAGGCAGCAGCAAACGCCCCAGGGTTGGCTTGGCACCACCCGGGCGTTGGCGAAAGTACCGTATTTTCTGTTGGTGAGTCTTCCGGTGGCGTCCCATTGCGCTCCGAGCCCTCGTCACTCACAGTTGTGGCGGAAGGTGGGCAGCGGGCGGTTCGCGTCTGCATTGCGGCGGAAATACCTGATGCTGATCGGGTGCCTCCTACGCGCCACATCCTCCTGTACCGGGACCCTCAGCCAGACATCACGGTTTGCAACAGGTCGGGGGGTCCCATCACTCTCCTCTTCGACTGCGGTACGCTGGTGGAGGTGTATCCCGGCTGCACGGCGGAGCACTCATGGCAGGAGACCGAGAATGAGCGGAGCGGCAAAAGAGAACGGAGCAGCAGCACAAGCTCCGCGACGGCGCGCTCGTCCCGCCTTCCGTCGACCGCTCACCCGGACCACCGTGGCCGAGGTACCAGTGAGATGTCCGACCTTTTGACGCCGATGTCCTCGGCACCGGGATCTCCGGCAGCATCCGGACGAGGGGGAAGCGAATCGGCGGGAAACCGGCAGGGTTTCGCGCCCAGCCCTGGCAGCATTCCAGCCGCAGCAGCCGCACGAAAACCGCGGCCTTCTGGCAAACTCGGCGGCGATGCAACCCTTCGGCACTGCTTCCAGTGCAAGGGCGGTAGCAAACACGACGCGTTTGTGTCGTGGTCGGACCCTCTTTGGGTGGCGCGTGGCGTCCAGGTCATACGCTTCGACAACCATGGCGAAGAAGAGGAGTGGGATGATCCTGGAGGCGCGAGTGGTGCTTGGTGCGGGGGCATCANNGGGGGCGGCGGCGGTGGAAGCGGTGATGATGGTGCCGACGGACAAGGAGGGTTCGGCATCGGGTCGGCGCGAGAGGTCCAGGTGCACGTGGTAGAGCGTGCCGGCGGGTTCCTTATGTCATTCGCGGAGGGCGGGTTTGATGGCGAGGCTGCCGACGGTGTCGGCCTGGAAGGCAGCGGGGGGAACGCCGCAGCAGAAAGAAGGTGACCCTTCACTCGTGCACCTTTCACTCGCTCCACGTCGTCCGGTATGAACGCATGAAACGTCGACAATACACGTTGAACTGCACGTATTTTAAGTCTAAAAAAATGCGCGGTTCGGCTGATATTTCCCGGCGTTGGGTCCAAGGGGAATACTTGTGTTTGCCATCACAAAAGTTACATTAGATTATTTTCTCCTGCGCCTGCCCGCATGTTTATCCTCCGGCAGAGGGGTGCTCCGGCGATGGGCGACGACTCGTGAGCATCATGTGGTAGTCAGCGTGTCGAGCACGACCCTTCAGCTTCTCGACGATTCCAACCTGCAGGCAGTTGCTCCGGTCGGCCATGAAGCGTCGCAGACGAAAGGGCGAACTAGAGAAACGACTGCAAGAGCGACATCGGAAGGACTGGGCGCGATGGACGGCTGGATTGGCGGGGCGTGGGTAAGCTTGCACATTACTCATGCACGTATTATATTCCCGCACGAGAAGTGAAGCCTGAATGGTCTGCATGCAGTTGGACGAAACACTGTGTACGAAGCACTTGACTTGCGATTACGTTATGCTACAGTTGTTTTCTTCGTCGCTATATAATCATTCGGTCGCGTGGTCGCATGAATTCAACGGTTTCCGCTGTACTCTCATGTAACCTGCCCGGAGGGAGTGCTCAGATCGGCGAAGGGAGGGCCGATTGTCGTAACCGCTTTCATTTTTCACCAAAAAAATGCAGACACCGTTGGTGGTTCCTACAATAACATCGTGGAAGCTTGATTCCAACACGCGCCAGGTGTGTTCGCTCCACACGGTGCATTACTTGCAGTGCGCGCCACTTCTGACGAATCCGCCTCCTGCAGAGAGAGAGAAAGAGAGAATATCGCATGGCACGTCGTTTTCTGCTCCTGAGAGTAAACTGGCCCCGTTCGCTTTTTCAAGTTTGTTAGAATCGATTACATATACATGTATCGAGTTGCGTGGATCAAGCCATCATAATCGAGACTCCTAGATTGCCACCACCTCTCACGTAACGGAGACCTGGTTTTCGGCCAGCCGGGTATGTTTTTGTTTTGTTACCGTGCAACGTTGCTGCTTTCTAAGTGTAGTTTCTTTCAGGATTCCGCCTCGCAATAACGTTGTCCGCTTCTCCGCGACGCCGTGCTAAATTCACCCGTTCGACCCGCTATCGTTTTATAGGGAGAGCCAGGCGGGTTCCTATCCAATGGAGCCTCGACACACCTACCCGCGGCGGCGCTACCGGCCATTGTTAGCGTCTTCGTCGACGCAACTTCGGCAAGGCTGTGGAAGGCGGCCCCCGCCGTGCGACCAGGAATGTCAGCGCTGGACCTGGAGCGATCATGGCATCTGAAGGATAGAGTGGGCATTGACGTCCGCCTAGGGACCGTGCAGGTGAGTGTATGCTCGGTCGTACTCGTCTCTGCAAGGTGATTTTTGTTCAAGCCTCTTAGGGGTCCGTGTTGTCGCGTGTCTGGTGTCTGGCCTCTCGCCCGCGTCACGGCGACGGCGAGTGGTTGTATTGTAACGCACCATCGCTATATTGAACCCGTGTTCTTGTTCCCCGGCAGGTCGACAACCACGTGGCCGGCCACAGCCTGCCAGTGCTGTTCTGTTTCCGCAACGGAGGTAGCCTCGTCAGCTCGAACGGAACGAGCGGTAGCGGGGACGATGCCAACGGGGACTGCCGCTTCACGATGACATTGGTGGGTTGGTGGAATTCTTTTCAGTGCGTGAATTGTGTAGTCTGGCTTTTCGCGCACAACCGCCGGCACGGAAGCAAATTTGGCGAGGAAAGCAGCACGTGCTCAAGTGTTGTACCTTTTGGGAACATATACTCGTAGCAGCACTTTGTTGTCTATGGTTCCTTAAAATGTTTTTTTTTTTGGAAAATAGTGTCTTTTTATTCGTCCCGTGTGACATCAATTTTCAAACGAGTTGATAGTCTTCGTGACTGAGCAATTCTCCAGAGAAACTGACAGTGTCTGTTAGCGCTGTGAGTTGGCTTACTACTAATGACGTGGCTGCTACCTGGTAGTTATTAGTTGGGTGGCGAAGCATGCCAACTACCTGCCTTAGTCTTTTATCATCAATAAAAGCACACATCGGGCCACAGACGCGCCAGTTAGATTTGGAAGACGCAGATCTCCGCAGTTTTCCGCACGCAACTGACCGTAATGCTTGGCCAACTAATAACTGTAGTCGGCGATTAAATGTTATCAGGCAACTGACAGCCTTGGTGACTGTCTGTCAATGGCTTGCGCGGACCGTGCTTGCAGGTCCTCGCCCAGCCGTGGAAGGAAAGCCGAGTTCCGTCATACCTTGAAAAAGTGCGAGTTCGCTCTGCCCCGATCGACGTCTGCTTGGAGGACTCACTGCTGCCACCACTCCTTCAGTTCTTGGAGAGGGCAGGGTGAGCTCGGCGTGGGATGAGAAACGCTTTCCGCGGGGGTAGTTTCTTTTCGCGGTGTTTTTGTTTTTTGCGGGTGGCTCGCTTCGTACGCCGCCGTCCAAAACATTTAGCCTTCAGGCACGACGTGCAGGATACAGCAGTACACATTCGACAAAATACGCCGTTTCCCTTGGGTTCGGCTTGCGTTTTTCTGGTTGTTCTGAGTGTGTGTGCTGTTTCTCTGTTGTGTTGAACGCTAAGTGCCGCCGACAAACAACAGTTGTTTCTATGTTATCGTGCGTGCGCGTGCGTGTTCGCCAGATTCAAGCTAAGCGGGACAGTTTGACACCCCCGTACGAATCTAACTGGAGAACTTCGTGACGGTTTAAAGCTCGCCGAACTTTCTTAACAAACTTCCTGCCCGACTGGTTTTTCTCGCACCGCGTGTTCGAAGCCTCGGGATTGGCGCTGTGGACGGAT
This sequence comes from Saccharina latissima, assembly GCA_034768055.1. NCBI lineage: Eukaryota > Phaeophyceae > Laminariales > Laminariaceae > Saccharina > Saccharina latissima. Next base: position 24,363 of record JAXFYO010021919.1, read on the forward strand.
CGTTCCCGACCGATCGAAGTTTACATCCTTCTCCACGGCTCTCTTCCTGGAGGCCACAACTGCCCCCTGCGCTCAGTGCAAGCACGATGGCACGGTTGTTCATCCAGCGAGTGGACATCGGTGTTCTCGTTGTACGGGCCACCGTACAGGGCTACATCCCTGGAAAACAGGTGACACCTTCAATATAGGTGGTATTTCGTATAATAGTAAAAAAATGCATTCAGCAGATGTTGGAACATACGGGTACTCTTTCCCCTGCTGGTGCTAGAAGAAAGTGTCGGAAGACAAGGAACTGTCTACACGTGAACCCCCACAAGCATCGCTACTGCTGTAGTTATGTTGTTGAGCCTGCATCGATACAGCTACGGGTTCTATTGGGCGGCGTAAATTTTCACCTTCCGGCGTCTCAACAAGAAAAAAGACACCGCCACCAGTCAATCTGGCGCTCTAAGGCAAACCGCTGCTATTTATTGCCCTACATTTTCACGCTACTGTACTTGACAGGCCATCTAACTATCGCTCGATGGCATGTACCAGGTACTAACGCTGTTTTAAAGCTCACATTC
>JAXFYO010022512.1:0-13126 GCA_034768055.1 Saccharina latissima
GCGTTTAGGAGTTTCTGTTTATTCTTACTTTTTCAGCGAATAATTTTGGGGGGGGGGGGGGGGGGGGGGGGGGGGTGGTCGGGGCTTTACACTTTCACCTTCAAAATGACATTTCCACAAAAGCATCTTCACTTTCAAGTTTCCACAAAACAGCATGCCGCCAAGCCGTCAGCAGAGAGCGCACCAACGGGACCGGCAGTAGTCAAACCCCCGAGACAAAAATAATAGTGGGGTTCTGTATCACACGCCAAAACCAAGCGCAGCTTAAAGAGACAAGCAAGATGGCATGTACCTGTCGCTGTGGACACCTATAGCGCCTCAGCGACGCCACATGCTGCCATCCCCACTTCGCACCAAAAGTACAGTGTCAAACGGTGGTGTTTGCTGTTCACTTTACACGCTATTGATAGTATAATTAACAGATGTTGCCGAGTATTTATCGAGGTTTCGGGTTGCTGACCTGATGGCATGTTGAGCGCCCCTACGGAAGCAAACATCTTTCCCAGGTGTTGCGCCACCTTGGCAGGCTCGTTCGCGTTACCCACGATCTCCAGCAGGTCCTCGTCACCCACGAAGTAGAAGCGACTGAACGCCTGCATGGGCAGCACGATCATGGGAGTATCGGTAGGCAGAGCGAGGCACACGCCAAAAACAGCTTTAGAGAGGAGACGGTATATAGCAGTGGCGGCACCAAAACAAAAGCTGGCCAATGCATGGTTTCGGAAACAACGGCACAAACCTAACCGCAGAAAGCGTGCGAAAGCAGAGTGGAACGATAACGGACAACAACCACGACATTGTGCTGTTCCTTAACTGCAGTTTGACCTCATCGCGGCACTCGCACGACTAGAACATGAAAGGTTTTCACCTTTTGAGCGTTCTGGGCGAAAATTCACGCCTCAGCAGCACGAGAGTTGCATGTTGCAGGCATTGTGCGACCACCTGCGCTGCCTTAGCGTCAAGCGACGCCAAGCAAACCCACTCAGGAAACCACAGCTTAATACCGTTACCGTGCGAAAAAATGCCAAGTCACCTTAGATTCGCCAACCCTCCTATCAATAGCCAAGTTAAGACAATATCGAACATGGAGTCTTGAAATTGGGCGTACGAAATGGACGTTTGTGTCAGCAGCCGCCAACCAGACCAACTCAGTAAACCACGGCTCAATAACGTCAATGTGCGAAAAAACGAAGAAGTCTCAGTTTCGTCAACCGACCTAGCCAAGTAAAACAACAGTCTTGAGATTGGGCGTACGAAAAGGGCAGTAGGGTCACCTGTCTCTGCCCTTCCAGGTACTCTCCAAGGGCCTTCTGAATGTGCGACATAAGCCCCTCTTGCCTCTCCAACTGCCGCAGAAGGTTCTCCATCGAGAGCACCTGCGTATTTAGCAGTCAAGGCAAGCATTTGGGGCGAATGGAGTCGGAACAGGGGTCGCCTGGACCAAACGCCGGGGTGTTCAAGAGTGAAGGATGGCATGCTTCCACCGCACTGAGCCGGAAAAGGGGTCACCTCTACCGAAACTATATATGTACGATAATGGCGAAGAGCAGAAACCGGTTGATTCAATAATCCCACACAAGGTAACGGGACCCGAGCAGAACGCCCCGATAGTACAAAGGGCGGTGAACTCGAGGTGCCCACAGCTAACCCATCAAGCTCGCAGAAAAACAAACTCCGCCCAGGGTGACCTTGCAAGACAGCAACAACATGTGCCACAAGGTCCATGAGCAAGGACACTACAGGACATCGTAAGACAGCAACAACCCTTGCCACAAGGCCCATGGGCGGGCACCCTACAGCATAACGCCTGGGAAGGTACTGCATCAACAGGCCCCTCTGCCTTACGAAAATGGGCAACCCCGCCAGACTGCCACAGGAAAGTGCAGCTGCCCGTGCGCATGAGAAAAAGCACGAGTTGTAACCCTTTCGGGGCTTTAAAGGCAAAAACGGGCCAAACAAACAATGACGATTACATTAGCGCACCCGTCACACGTTGCAACCCCGGGCTGCTGGGCTAATCCGGGGCTACTGCTGGGTTGAGGGGTGATACATTTAGTGTCAAGGGATTGTACAACCCATCCGCAGCATGATGCCATTGGTACTGCAGCTCGACCATCCTATATAGACGGTTCGGGAGGCCGCGCTTCCCACTTGTTGAGGTCGTTGTACCCGGGCCACCAATGGGTGAACCAAATACGCAGGTACCACCAGGTTACCATCGCGCAGTAGCCCAGCTCCGTCACGGAGAAGCTAGAAAAACGCCAAACACGGCCGGCAGTACCAAGGGCGACCCTGCGAGACACGTGCTTACCTCCATGATGCTGGGCTTGTGTGCTACCCTCCGCATGAGCTGCACGAACTCCGCGTCGACAGACTTGAACCTCTGCAAGCGACGCGCGATACGCAGATAAAGGAGGGCCATAGAGCGGTCACCTCAAGGCAGCAGCATTTACAGGTAATAGCAGGCGGTGTAAAAAAATGCGCGGCACCCTACGAATTTCCAGTAACAAAGTGCTTTAGGTTAATGGAAAATAATACCGGGTATAATATATATATCAGGGCGCTAGACCACCCATACTAAGATCCTCGTGCATAGTGGTACATCTTACATTCTATGTGGGGGGTAATGGGTCAAACCATATGTTTCGCCGGCACCACTTTCAACCAATAAAAGCCAACGCAAAAGAACAAACCACTTTGTCGGACATATCAACCAAATGCTACATCGCCTAGTTAGCCTCCCGTGAGAGTGTTCGTACCGCAAATTCTGAGGGCAGCTGCTGCTTGATGTCTCGAGAGGCGAAGAAAATGCCTTCCAGGTACAACCATCTCCTCTGCACGTCTACCCAAGCGTCCAGCACCGCGTTGAGCTTTGTCAGGCGCTCCTCCCACAACGCCGCTTCTTCTTGGAACTCCTGCACTCGGGGACGAGGAGCGACGAAGTGGCCACGAAAAGAAATATCGATTTTTCATTGGGAAACGACAGGAATATCTGCGAAAAAAAACGGCTACAAAGTGAGGGGCTCACGTAGACAACTTTCCTAAGGACAGTCNNAGTCTAGCTACGCAGCCCGGACGGTGAACTCGGACGGCGGTTACGGCTTGGTATTGACAGGTACAGCCAGGAACTAGGCCGTAACAGAACAGCTTGATCGCCTATTAATAGCTGTTTACAATAGAAAAAACACGGCGCAACTACACCCGCCATCCTCAGATAACTGCGTTTGCTCGCAGAGCCGACTGTTTAATGTTTCACGCGACGAAATACTTGCAACGTTCCCACAATCCAAACCCTCAGGCACCTGAACCGCGTGGAAGTGGGGCGAGGCTCTCATGGACTGCAGGCCGTTCAGGTGCTCCTCAAGCCGGGAGAACACCGCGTCCCAGCCCTTGACCAGTTGAATGCGTCCCTGGTAGGACACAAGCTCCAGCTCCCGCCCCTGCCAATCCTCACGTACCTACAAAGCATGTACAGTATATATGACGGATGAAGCACGGCGCGGACACGGGGACACAATTATGAGGAACAGAACAAGGTAGGAGCGGCGGGATACCTTAAACAAATCGAAATCGGAAAATATGAGACGGACACCGAACGTCGCCGACAGCGTTCGCATAAGGACGACTCGTATCAATCTAGACTACGTAGCGGGAGTAGAGTTATCCCCAACAGTACCGCTGTAGCCGCCCAGCCGGCTGAAACAGCTACCGCTGGACGCGAGAGTCTGGCAATATATTAGCAAAAAAGGCAAACGAAAAAGCCTTGCCTGTCTCAGGAACTCCTCGAGAGCCATTTCCCCCTGCGCAGACAGCACCGTCTCTCCGATGACCTTCTTGTTTCCCATCAAGGCCGAACCCCACAGTAGACCAAGGTTGAGTTCATGGTACCCTACCCTGACGCCGAGACGACGGAGGAGGGGCCTCCAGTGGCGATCCTTCAGCGCCTCCGAGCGAAGCTCCATTAGCAGGGGAAGGGTCTCCGAGCGCGCTCTAAGGGTCACCTGCGTGTTTGTGGACGGGCAGAAAAGTATGATACGATGTAAGCGGACAAATGGTGCGTAGGACAACACTGTTTATGCTAGGCCGTAGGTGACTATTCGTATGACAAGAAAGCGCTACGTACGTATACACGGCTGCAGGTAAAACGTCTTGGCGGCTGCAATGAGATACAGAGGATCACCTTGAGCGCCGCGACTACAAAACCGCAAATACCGACTCTAACATGACTTACCAGCACCAACATCACAATCAACTACAGCAACATGATCACGTACAACAACCACGATACCCACCGACAATCACACAACCGACAATATGGCACCTGGGCATGGTCGAAGGGCTCGTACTGGCGGACGCGGTTGGGCAGGTTCCGCATGCCCTCCTGAACGGTGTCCAGCGACTTGCGGATTTTCCGGGGAACGGCTGTTGACCACGGGGTCTCCTCCAGTTCGGAAATGTTGTCCCACACCTTCGACATTGCTTCCCACACCTGCGGCAACAAAAGTAAACCGAAGCAACATCACCGCCCGCAACATGGGCACGACGTTGACGAGAGAGGTGTATGGGCCCCCCGCCCATGCCACACGCAAGCCCAGGGAGCCCGAACCCTTGGAAAAGGATGGTAGTCGACAGCGGTGTGGCAGTCGACGGCGGGTGTCAAATCGATTCTCCCGAGAGGCCCTTCCGCGGTCTCGTCCGAGAAGGGTCTTCGCGAGACAGGAAGCGCTTCTACCAAGATCGCAGCAAACAGAAAACGCCCTCCCTTGCATCCGCGCTGTACTCACCTCCCTGAGGTCGGTGATCTCGGCCTGCATGGGTCCAAGCACGTCTCTCTCCGTGGGGTCCAGAGACAGGGCGTCTCTAGCGGCCGCGAGAAGCTTGCTCTCGCCCTCTAACCTCGCGGTCATCGTCTCGAACCGGCCCAGTGTTTCCAACGCCTGATACAAGTGAAGGTCAAAAGCGATTAATAGATAAGGGGTGCCGGTACAGCGCGCGCGGCGACTGGTTACAGGCTGGTCTCATACGTCTTTTTTGTCGGTCGTCGGGCTACTACTTTACAAACACGAGACCTTGGCACACGCCAATCATGAGAGGAGAACACATCGTCGATCTCCCGGCATGCGCGAATTCTGGCAAAGCAAAAGGGCTACTGTAGACTGAAGCCTTAACCTTTTAGTACTGCACTGTAAATTAACATATATATTACTCTAATTCCAAGTAATTTGTCCCCAAAACGGGACTGCGGTTTTAAAGGGGTAAAAACATTTGCCGTTCAGTGGACAGCTACGTACGGTAGGGCCGTCCGACATAGACAAAACAGAGATGGCATTTCCCATCATCATTGTGTCCTTCTCTGCAGTGGCGTACCTCCGAGGGGGTGTGTTCCTTGGACAGCGGCCGTCCTGCCTCCCACTCCTGCGACAAGTCAGAAACCTTCTTGTCCACGCCCTTTGCCTCCGAGCCCACCTTCCCTCGCAGAAGGGGGATGCGTTCTTCCATGGATCGCCCCCTGGACATCGAGCGCGACCCGTTGTCAAAAGAGCGATCAGCGATGTTTCTTCAACCAACGCGACTACAGTACTATGAATAGTACCAGGCACTACTTGAGCATCTCCCTACGCAGAGTATCATGACGGCTGCAAATAGTATCAGGTCATGCAGCACGCAGCACGAACGCACCGCTCGAGGAAGCATGGCAACATGGCGGCTTGCGCCGAAACTTGGCAACATGGGTCCTCGCGCCGAAGCTTGACAACAGGGCTATCGTAGCTATTAATAGTGTATATTACGCACGGCGGGTGCCCAAAAAACACCGATGGCGTGACATGCAACAGTCCAAGAGACGCACCTGCGCCCAAGAATGGTCTCGAAGTCGGCGTACGCGGCCTCAACCATTGAAGTCTGCGGCCAGCCCTCGCCAAACTGGTATCTCTGTCGTACCAGCAGCCTTTCCCCTTGACTCAGAGCCTCCGTCTGCTTTGCGAGGGTCTTCTGACGCTGCCGCATCTCCTGCTCCCAACACGACAAGGCTCCGTGTCAACGCGAAACTTACCACGCTCGGTATGGCACTCCAAAATCATGAAAGGAACACCCCAGTGCGCTACCACACGATGTAGTACCCTTCAGTATTGCCGACTGAACACCTAAACTGAGGGCTACATGCAGCCCTGAGCTATTGCGGCGGCGCGTGCCTGATGGAAGTACTAAGCAGGCGAGACATGTTTGACGCTGTGTACGAGGTATGATAGTATCGTCAACACCCCCCTCACGTTCGCATGAGGCACTTCGTGAACATACATATGCATCGCGGCAGTGTCTACTTCTGCAGCAGCACTTCGGCATGGGCAAAACAGCAGTACAACGCTAACACTACTCGTAGTCTACAGTGTTTTCGCGAACCCTATCCCGGCGACCACCAACACGCCAAAGCTGTACGGAGAATTGCTTGTAGGGCGCACAGGCACGACTCACACCATAGAGAAACTTCGCCACAAGACCCGAGTTCGAGATTAAGGCCGGCAGGTCGAAAAACACGGCAACACTCATTGTAATCCACGAGAGAGACCATCAGCGATATAACTACAACTGGGTGCTACTGGGTGCCGCACCTGTATGTAGGTGACACCTTTCACCACGTCGCTGGTGCTGCCCTCGAGCATAGAACCTTCCAACCTCGCCTTCGCCCCGGAAAGGGTTTGCTGGGTCTGTCCACGGCAGTCAAGACGGTGCGCATTTAGAACAGGATCAACGATTTCCCCCGAAACAAACACGAGCTTACTGCTACGTATTACGGGGGAAAATGTACCATTTAAGTACGTATAGCAACCAGAACCAAATATGGCGTGTTTACATAGGGATGGGATATACATTATTATTGGGTCAATCGTGGGTTCTCATTATATACTACTACGATTATTACTATTATTATGTATTACTATGTATTACTATGCATTACTATGTCCCCGCGCAATAAGAATAGGCACTGCTGTTAGACCGTAAGACCGGGATAGAGCGACAGGAGAACGGTCGACTTGAAAGAGCCATAAGATTGAGAGAAAACAATCCTTCCAAGCAGGAAGACGGCGTGGCGGTGAAACAAGTAACACACTTACTTGCCACAGGAAAAACTGCAACATCTACTGTAGTATGTTCTTACGGCGACCCACCGAACGAGCGAGCACTATCGAGGCCCATGCCGACGTAGAGGCAGAACGGCGCTGCCGGCAGATTGAAGAAGCGGCTTAACGTGGAAGCATACTTTCAAGGTCGCACTACATGAAGCGAAAGTCTATCAGCACGGTTTGTCGCAATACAAAAGGCAAAAAGGTACACTCTGAGATTGTCGCGAGAAGTGGGCGACTCCAGGAGCACTAGGATCGCGTGCAATGCATGGGTACGGAATGAGAGAGGCAAGGTGACGCCTCGAGCCGTCCGATAGGTGCATGCGGCACTTTAGACACGCTTTACCTGGCGCGTTTCTTCCGCTAGGATAGTGGCAAAGCTCCCTTGCAGCTCCTTTTGCCAGGCATCGTACTTCAGGTTGACCTGTCGTGCAGACGCCACGAGGTATCATTTGAGGGTTGGGTTGTTCCAAAGGTTAGGTTCAAGCGCAAGCCAAAGCTGTGTCTGCGGGTTGATCTTCACCGTGACGGCAATCCAGAAGCACGCCCATCAAACTTGCTCACCTGCGATAGTCTAGCGCACGCGCCACACTCACGCCCCAGCAGTCTTGGCACAATCAACGTACATATGATACGCAGGTGCGGGTTCTGCTGTGAGGTTAGTCTCACCTTGGCCTGGACGCTCGAGTAGTCCACGATGACGGGGCCGAAAGACTTCTCGCGATCGGAGTTCTCCACCACGGCCCTCGCAGCCTTGGCCTCGCTGAGCATCTGGCACCACAGGCTCACATCGTTGCCCAGGCGCGTCTTCACGGCGGACACAGGCATGTCCCACAGGCTCTGGTACTGTAGCCACGCCGACACGTACTCGCCCACCTAGAGCGGAGGTGCCGAACATTGGAAAAAAATACNNTGTCGTCAACTTGTTTGCGTTGGTGAAAGAGTGATATGGCGGGGGCGGGCGCTTTCAGAAACTCAAAAGGGGTCTTGCTAATTTTTTGTGCCGTCAAAATTAGAAACTCTCAACTTGCATTCGCTTGTATCAAATAAATTCTACCAGGAGGTACAATCAATGGAGGTTTCCGATATGCCCGACCAAGTTTTCACAGCTATCGACTGTTTACTCGCATATTCGAAGTGATAAAGCACCATCGTTGCCCCATCGAAAGAGCCCAAATCAGAGACCTAAAGCCTTGTTTCTAGGCGCTTTCGTACTCTATAATCGCAGAAGAAATGCGCTTTGGCAACGGATACAGCAGATACAGCACTATCCCGCTACGGCAGCACAACAACGCGCTCGCGCTCCAGTGTTCCCGCAACCAACTCGCGTGTCACAAGGTACAGCTATTTGCCTACCCACAGAAGGGATGCAGCAGCAGAATAACGGCGTTCCAATCTGGATCGAACTAGAGAAGACATTCCAGGCCAATTCAAGACATGAAATCATAACCAATTGGACCAGGGCTGGCTCACGGCACCCACCACCCATTCCGCTACAATGAGTACACCGGTCTAAGCGAGGGCTGGAAAAGACTATTTGGGGCTTAAAAGCGGCCAAATCAGCATGTCCCGCCTGCACTAAAAAATGCATTTAGCCCACGACAGGAAACAGCAACCTGTGGTTCACAGCGCTTGTGTAGGCTTAAGATTGTCACGGGGCGCTCTTGAACCGGGGTACCTTTGTAACCCTAGCTCACCTCAGCGAGGCGGCTTTCGATCTCCTCGTAGGCTTTCTTGAGGATCTCCCTGGGCAACGCCTTCACCACTCTCTGGTAGTCAGTGCTCCCTTCGCCGCCCCCGAGAACGGCGAAGCTCTTGCTTCGCAGCCTCGGCAGGCCCGCCACGGTGTGCAGGTAGGCGTGGAACTGGTGCACCCAGGCGGCGCGGGCATGCTCCAGCGGGGGCGAGAGGTACAGCACCTTTCATGACGGGGCAGACGTATCGCACGGGGGTACATAACGGCAGCGCAAATTTAGTTTTGTACCAGGTTAATAATTTTGGGACCCAGAGACAGCAACCAATAATATGATACGTTTGGTTCCGCCAGGTATATATCAACCATCGTGCGAGCGCGCAGCAGTACGAGTAGGATCATGCCGCGCCCCCGTGCCGTACGCCTCCTTGCATTGAAACCCGGACGCCAAAATGTAGCATGCCCCAAACAAGCGGTGGCCGGTGATGTAATGGCATTCCTGTTCTCAGTTTTTCTCTCTTAAGTCCCAAAAAGGGTAGGTATGGCGTTATCGGAACCCTCTCAGAACTGCATCCACGTTTTGGGGGACGAGTTACTTAGAATTAGTGTGTGAAAAAACGAACGTCTAAAAGGATTAAGGAGGGGCACACTGGGAGCAGCAGGGAGCCCTGCCCGACCTTCTCTTGGTACTCCGCCAGGTAGTAAGGCTACTGGTAGGCGCGCTCAGAACGTGTCATATGAAAAACGAAGAATGTGAGTCAGAGAAAACATAGAGACCCACCAAGTGTACGGACGTGGATGTCGGGCAAAATCTATGATTCGGAGGCATAAAGCAGGGGCTTAGGCGAGGGGTTGGCGCATCAGGGCAGGGTAGCGCAAGGCAATAAACCATGTAGAACTACATCCACGTCTAGGGTACACACTAGCGGTAGCAATTACAGTCTAATTGTTTTTGCAGCGGAAAAAGGGTTAGGACGAGACTCTTGCGCTAAACGGTCGCAAGAAGTGGTGCCTTCGAAATTGAATGTCTTCTGTCACATGTCGCCCCAGATTGATATCGGGCATGCTCCGCCGCCGTCAGGTGCACTACGTAGAATAAACGAGGTACCTCAATACCAACTATCCCGAGGTACCGAGCATAAATTAATTGAACAAATAAATAAAGTAAAACAAGGCCGAAACGCGATCGTCTATTCCAAATTACGGTACATACAACAATCAACAGGCAAAGGCACTCTGAACCAAACGTGTCCGGACAAAACGCGTCGCTTGGCGAGCAATAGAGCATCTCATACTATTAATACGATCCCGCAGATTATCCACACGTGCTGAATGAAGCCCAATGGCTGAGGTTGTCCCCCATACATGAAAATATTCCAACGTATACGTAGCTGTTCCAACAACAGAAAAAAACACCCGTCACCCCGCGCACCTGGTTCTTAAGGAGAACCTCGTGCACGGTACACTCCATCTGCAGGCTGGTCATGTCTTCCGAGGCCTCCCCTTCCCCCTCCGAGAAGAAGCCGCCGTCGCGGTCGCCATCAAACCCGTTGCCGTCTCCGTCGTGCTGGCCTGATGCGTCGAACGCGAACGCCTGGACCCACGATGTGACGGCCTACAAACGTGCATCACGCCATGTTCGTGGGGACACCGTGAACCGTGGACTATCATATCAGGGGGGGGTGTACTTCATATTAATGCATGGCCGTAGTCGTATGATCATAGACCCTCGCATCCCTACAATGCCGGGACGGAGCATGTCAGGTTTTCACCGACCAGCCAGACATTGCTAGCACCAAGGGGGGGGGGGGGGGAGCAAGCGGCGGTGGTGGGGGTGGGGGCCAGGGGGGGGGGGGCGGGGGAGGGAGCGGGGGGGGGGGNNGGTATGGTATGGCATGGTACGGCATTAAAGGATAACGAGGGGTGTCACCCTCAAAGCCCACGAACGAAACAATCAGAGGAAAACAGGGGTCAGAGTTGTATAAAGTAGCTGGGCGGAATACTTAGGGGGGGTTCGTCGGACAAACGTCACGTCGGCTACTTTCCCGCAGGCGGTTCAGCCCTCTCCCCTTGCCAAGCCGATGCGACCATGGGACACCAGTACCCCCACATTACGCAAACAAACAGTATCTCGTTGTATACCACGACGCAAGATGTCGAAAAGTGCACGGCCTGTCGCCGTAGCTTACCTTCTCCAGTCTCGCTGCCAGTACACCTTCCACTCTCTTGTCCAAAGCCCCCACCCATGCGTTCAGGTTGCTGCAGCCAGCCAGAGACATGTTGTCGACAACTTCCTGCAACAACAAGAGCAGTGCGGTGACTCACATGTCAAATCCTCCGCCATTCGATCAAGGAGAACTGGACTTAGACACGTGCTTCTGTCACCCCGTCGCGTTTTCTGCTGGGCACTCAACCCGTATTCCGCGGAGAAAATGACCTCACTCTAAACTCACGAATTTTGTACATACCCGTAGCGAAGTGTGTACCCGTACGTAGCGTTGGGACAGTGGAAAATGGGTCGTGAATGGGGGTACCAAGACCCCAGCATCCTACCTCAACCAACAGTAGCCGGCTTCCGACACTGTTGTTGGCCAATGGGCTGTCCATCGCTGTCACCGAAACATCACAGCCGAGACCACCCGGCACACCTGACGCTTTCGTTCACATGTCCCATCTCGCTCAAGGGCCCCATGAAACAAAACTCTAGCCACGACAAGAGGGCGGGCCGTCCTTGACTGCAGCAGTGCGCAACTATGTCACCATGCACTAGCAGTGGGGCGCAGCGACTTCCGCTTACCTACTATCAGCATGCGTTTAAAAAACTGACAATATGCTTCAAAGAGCACGATAGAGGAACACCAGTGACAGGAAGCGAGAGAGGAATCAGGACACCTAGGCGATACCCTTCGGCGACAAGCTTGGGAAACAACCCCCAGCATCAATCTCTTCAGGAGCACCCTAGGGTAACACTCATTCAGCAGAAAAAAAAAAAAAAGTATCGTTGGTGCCCAAATAAGTTAACGCTAGACATTGTCTCGCCTGCAGTGATGCCAAGGCGTCCCCCATGCAGTTCGCCTCGAAGGGGCACTTGTCCAGAATCTTGAGGCGCTCCTCAGCGGTCTCGACGAGCGTGGTCACCTCTTGAGCCCTCTCCTGCAGGGTGAACACCTGTTGCGTTGCAGTTTTGTCGCAGCACAAACATGGGTTAGGCTCGTAGTGCTGGATACCGTATCGGAAGGTTCAATACATCGAAATATCGTATCGAATTGCGATATAAATCGTATCGAACGCGTTAAGGCCTCCATCACCTTGCGTCTCAGCATTTTCTATTATGCGCATAAGGCACGAAATGTTTTGACGTATGATATGATATCATATCGAATATCTAAATCGTATCGATTTGATTTTTTGTGTATCGGCATCGTACAATATTGAAATCGATGATCATTTGATATCCTTCCCAAGGATTGGCAAGATTATGGGCGCAAGCCAGTATCAAAAGCTTTACAATTGTAAGTCGGTATCGGTGTTCGCGTATTCACGGTGCGGTTGATGTTTCGGTGTGGGACAGAACCGTAGGGCCAGGCAACAGATGCGCAAAGTNNAAGCCCAAGACATCTTCAGCGTACTATTCCTGAGCCTGGGCCCCCTGCCTAGCTGCACTGTGACATTGCCCATATGTAGAGGGAGAACGTCAACCAGGCGGCGCACCGCGATACACGATTGGAACCACCCAATGGATCTTCGACACCGTGATAGGGCCAGGGCCACCGTGGGAGTGGAAGCCTCCTTCATTGGTTTCGATCGGTGCTCTTTGCGTCATTTCCGAATGATCTAAAAACTTGCAATCTAGGTATCATACGGAATAGCACCCCAGTCAAGATCATGGCGAGAAGGTCGAAGTGTACGAAAGGAAAATCTGTACGCGAGGCTACAGCTACCTACCATCTGTGAACCTCTCGGCGCGCTTCCGGTAAAACCTCATTAACCCTATGGGGTCTCACACACAGGGAAAACATGACGTACGAAAGTAAATGACGATGACAGCATCTTCAACACGAAGAAGCACTGCCGGAATAAAGGATGACGACATTTGGTTCCCGAAAATAAGCAAGGAGTCGCACCACACGCACACAACATGATTAGTAATTGTACTGCTGCGTGCTCCCACTGTTACGGGGGGGCATAGTAATACATAGTAATACATAGTAATACATTGTAATACATTGTAATACATAGCAATACATAGCAATACATAGCAATACATAGCAATACATAGCAATACATAGCAATACATAGCAATACATAGCAA
>JAXFYO010022549.1:278-13150 GCA_034768055.1 Saccharina latissima
ATTTACTACGGTCTCCCGTAATATGTGTGTCGCGAATGCCGCTGTGTCGCAAGACTGCTGTGCTGCAAGACTGCCGTGACGCAAGAAATATTCGGGCCGTTCCCATTTTGTTTTGGCGATGAGACAAGAAATAAAAAAATGTGAAGCCGGTCTGTGTGTGTGAGGTATAGCAAAACACAGGCTCTATGAATGGTCCGGCGTTCGAACGAGAAGTTTGCCTTGTCAGAAAAATCACCTTCATGGCTAAGTTGAAGCTGGCCTTGGATTTCTTGTCCCTTCCGACAGCAAAAAGCGCCCTTCCATGAAGAATCCTTTACTCGTAGCGATGGCGGGGGTACGGCATCCAAGCACCAGAAAACACGAAGAAACCGACAATAAGCTACATACAGCACTCGTGGCGGCCCAAAAAGGCGTTTTTCCCTTTTTGCGAGAAACGTCCGAAAGTGCTGTCAGATTCGACGCGAATTGAACCATCGGAGTGGTGTACCACACTGTTTCTGGGGAACATATTAATCAAACCCAAATATGGTGTGCGAACATAGGAAAATAAGGTGTGCAAACACAGGGGGATACATGGATTTTGGTTCCCATCGTGGGCTCTGATTACTTTCTTACTACAACATGCAACCATTACGCAAGCGAAATCGCTTCTAGCATGGCTCCCTCCGCACCCCAGCGGCGCTGTACTTACCTTTGCACCCTCGGGCAGTTTTCAGGCACNNTCTAAGCTTACTGAGACTTTCAGGCACTTCGCGCGATGCCGGTATGTTTTCCTAAACATGGAGGGAAACATCCTTCCCATACGCGTGTTGAGGTACTGTTCGTAATGCGGCAGAATAAAACCCCCACACAATAATTTACGTTGGATTCGCCGTCCTAGAAGAGGTCGGCCGCGGAATAAAGGTCGATTCCAAAAGGCGACGGAGTTACACCAGCCCGTCTGAAGCTGGTAACATATATTTCCTGATGTCTAAACTTTGCTCGTCATGGTTAAGGCTTGTTGGTTGTCTCGAGAAAATGGAGTCAAGGCTCGCATCCGCTAATCGTTTTTGAAAGAGGCCACCCCTTCTTCTTCGTCGTCGCGTTGATCACGGCATACCAGACTCGCGAGTTTTGCATGCTTTGATCAACCGCGAAGCAGGAAGGAAGAGTGCCCAGCTTTCAAAAACGATCGCCGAGTCTCGCATGCTGTGATCAGCGCGAAGCAGGAACGAAGGGTGCCCAAAAACGATCGCTACGTGCTAACCTTGAATCCGATTTTTTTAAAATCTCGATACTATCAGCCCCCAGCCAAACGAGCAAGCTTAAGCTTTAGACACCGAGAGGACGCGGAGGCACCTACAGTAGAAACAACCCCTTCCGGCCGGTGAAACAAAATCACAAAATTACCGGGCGGCCAAAAGTTCTTCCCGGCTGACACCTCCAGCGAACTTTCGAGGGACCGCATTTCCTCCACGTAACGCGCCTGGCTCCGGGGTTTCAATCGCCCCGCCCCCGGAATGGCCGACGGGAGGAGTGGGAGAAGTACCGTTCAAAAAGGCGGATAACACGTCATCGGCTTTTTCAGGCCGCTTCGCACATAGGTAGCACCTGCGTCCCGTTCCAGGAAGTGAGGGTTCGGCCAGTCGAACAAGGGCGACCAGGGGGGGGAGTGGAGGACAGATAAAAAAAAAGTTGCAGTACTAAATGCTGATGTCGACCAACATGTATGTGGAGCATGACTCGTACGAGCAAAGCGTCGTCGAGACAGGACCAATATGTATATGCGGAGCATGACTACGAGCATAGCGTCGTCGAATCAGGACCAACATATATGTGTGGAGCATGACTACAAGTATAGTGTTTATGCAAGTTGCGTTTCCCTTGAGCGGTCAGCATGCCCGTCGCCGTTCGGCTCCTGAACGCCCCTGTGATTATGCCGTACAACAATGACAGACCCCCTGGGACAAATTTCGGAGACAATTTTCTCCGAAGCATACCTTATAGGGACACACACAAACAAAACAAAAATGGTGGCTTTGGAAATGTCATACTTACAGTCGACATATTTGCATGGACGCATGCATCGCTCGGCATTTGTTAGCCTTAAATTGCGTTTACACTCTCTCCGTTTATCGAGAAAACAGTCAGCTTAAAAATACCAACATTCGTCCGAGGGGGGTGTGTTATCTTACTAATAATATGCTATACTAATACTAGTATACTACTAGTATCACACGTGGGTTACGGTATGATATGCTAATGCTAATGCATTTTTGTTCTGTATGGTCATAGGTCTTAGGGGCCAACTGTTGCCTTCTAGCTATATACCAGAATGAAGCCTTGAAAGTGAGGGGGGTCGTAGCCAGCTATACTATACGTACACCATGTAAGTATAGCACCGGTGTTGGGTGGACAAGTAATTTCACACGCAACCGGGGAGGAGACTACTGCTGCACTCGTGGTCGTTTTCGACCTGGCGCTGCGCTTGATGCACGTGCTTCTTCTGTCCAGGCAAGAATGAGGCGAAGCAATTGGCGAGTTTCGTGTTTTGTTTTTGGCGATTTCTGGCATGATTTGGAAGCACGTAACCATTTTAGTACTGCACTACTTGTACATAAACATACATCTGACTCTATTTCCAAGTAAAATGTCCCCAAACCGGGAGTGCGCTCCTAAATGGACTTAAGAGTGGAAAATTATCGATAAAAAGTGAACGATTTCAGCTACATACGGGCACTGCGTGATTGGTAGATGGTTGACACAATGGTTGGTGTCCGAGTGACAATGGTTGCAATGCAAGGAGTCGCACGGCACCGGCGCAGCATGACCCTACGAGTACGAGTACCCGTTCTGCTGGGTGGTCACGCTGCTCGTACACAGTTGATAACACTAAAAGTTATCGTTTTTTTGGTCGCTATCCCTTGTATCCCTTAAAGAGGTCCTTATATCCCTTGTATCCCTTAAAGAGGTCCTTATATCGGCTATTTCCCTCATATTGGTTATATCCCTTATATCCCTTGCATCCCTTATAAAGGGTCCTTACATCCCTTAAAAGGGGTCCCAAGCGGTTACTGTCCCTCCATCAAACATCTACTCTAAGCTATGTACCTGGTATACGCACCCAGCGAGAGGCGAGCATGTCACTCTGGCCGGTAATATAATACACGTTGGATATTCGTATTAGAGTACACACCGGGATTACATCATGCATTTGGTACATCCAGTGTCCGTCCTGATGTTTCATCCAATCTATTATACTTTTACAGAGATGGAAAATTTGTGGCCACAGCCTGTGTGACAGAGAGGAAACAAAAAAACAAAAAAACGCAAAGGAATCAAGAATCAAGGGTAATGAGATGAAAAGTCAACGTACCGGGTACGAAAAAGCATACCAAAACAACCCAACCCAGAAAATAAAGAATTATCAAAGCCATACGTAGATGATACAAGCAATAATTTCGCCGGTGCTCACCACTCTTCTTATCCCCTTTAATCACTCCAAGAAACGCCTCCACATTAATTCCAAGCAGCCTCTCCCCAAAAATGGCGGTGCAAGTTCTAACAAAGCGACGCGGCCAGATACATAGCTGCGGAACGTACGACACAAGACACAGAGATCTCCGGGACATTTCCGCCAACCTTTGCCCAAGGCCTCCCCTCCCCTCGAAGGCGGAGCCAATGCGTTCGTTACCTGGCGAGATGAGTGATATGCCCGATCGTCGGCGCTTTCTCGTAGACCCGTTCAAAGTACTCGACAGCCTTCGGGAAGCACCGATCCAGCTCCTTTATGCGACCCTTCCACCACAAAACCTGGAACCGTACGAAGTGGTCAATTTTGATACGGCAAATATGAAAGGTAGGGGTTCATAAGACCTGCAGCCATATGGTCAATTTTAATGGAGCAAGAAGGTAAACAGCAGTATCACACGGGGTGCACGACTGTAGGTTGGCGCAATATCACGTCTGTACGAGTAGTTAGTCTGTGTACGTATGGTTCGAAAGTTTCGCGTAGGGCGAGCCCGGAGCTTTTTTTTTCTCTGTTTTCGCGCAAACTACGCACTGAATTAGTCTGGCCGGGCCGGGCTTACCGTGAGCTCGCTTAGTCGTGGCGTTCCGTCGATCCTTGGCGTAGACGGTGACCTTTTGAGCAGGGGAGAAGTTGCGCGAGTGAAGCGCATGCAATAGGGGGCGGTGTTAGACACAAACTGGAAAATAACGCAACAGCAGTTGGAGCGGAAAATAAGCAATACGTACAGCGGGAAACCGCCACAACTCAACCGGCACTATAGAGGGACCACTACTACTACTGCAGTGCTATACCGGAATAAATAATTGGAGCTCACACCGGCCGCCGCAAGCAGATCCGCACAGGCGGCGCAGTCCTCTTCCTTGCAAGTGTTCCGCGATCGAAGGGACTATACCGTATCACACCCGGGTGAAAATGTAACACACTCCCCTGGGATGAATTTCGGAGCCGATTTTCTCCAAAACATGCCTTAGAGGGGCCGTGGCTTATTAATAGAGGGGGGACACACAACGAAAATGGTGGTTTCTGGAAATGGAAATATTATACTACTGCAGCCGAGATATTGCCATAGACGCATCTCCCGGCATTATTGGCGTTATTACTGTAGCAGTATGTTATGTTATGTTTACACTCTACCCGTTGTTAAGAGAAAAATAGCTTAAAAATATCACATTCGTCCGAGGCGGGTGTGTTATCTTACTAATAGTATACTCCATACTAATACTACAGTAGTTTACTAATATTACGGGGGACCATAGTAAATAGGACCAAATATTGTTTTTAAGTAAAAGGTAAATATGTAGTTTTTTGTGTGTACCGTAGGTCCAATTTACTCTGGTCCTCCGAAATAGTATCACCCGGGTGTGATACGGTAACAAGGTGAACACGGCACGGCAGTATGGGGGTGACGTTTTTAGCTTTGTAGTTGAAGTTGTTCGCCCGTACCGTATCCTATCCACATGTGCATATGCCCGTTCACCTTGCTTCCTCGGCTGGCCCGGTCGGTGTCCCATCTTGTGGACACGCCTCGTTCGTTGACAGGAACGGCGACCACACAAACTCGCCGATTGCATGTACCGCGTCAGAAGCGTGGTTGTCTACTCTTCCGCCGTGCAGCATCTGTACAATAATTAAAAAAAAACCGCCATGGTTACACGTGAATTGGGACTGCCAAACTGAATCGAGGCGAATTCACAAATTACGTATTATATGACACCTTGATATGGCATTATTTGCAAAACATTTAAAAGCTTTAATCGAGACATCCATTCATTCATTTTGACTAAAAAAGAGCGAGACGATATCAAGGGAAACGCTAACCTCTACCGAATATCAACTAACCCCTGGCCTTCACCCATTCGCCGCAGCTTACCACCATATACCCCGTAAGCCGTTCCCCACTCAACAACTTCGGAGCTACGTAGAACAAACAAACCAAAGCGCTTACCAAAGTATATCCTACTGTTCACCGTGCCCTGTGAGAATCGTACGCACATGTGGCGTCCCGGTATCGTCGCAGTCCAGGCGAGCAGCGAGCCGCGTTCTCAGGGCGACGGGCAGGAGAGAACCCGGGCAAGCGTGCTGCGCGTGACAGTAGTCCCGCAGCGCTCGGGTGTAGAGCCCCACCCTCTCCGCTGCCTAGGGTCGGGGGGTCGGGGTTAGGGTTGGGGTTGGGCTTAGACATTGCAAAGTCGTGAGTGTTGGCAGGAGAAACGTACGGCAGGCCATGGTCAGTTCGAGCGGAACCCACGGCTGACTACTGTGGCTTACGTTCGGTTTAGGCGGGGTTGGCGTGGATTCGGAAGATTCCAACGACCTGTCTCCTTCGTGACGAAGGAATACATGTAAAACAATGCGCGACCGGCATCACGCAGCTTGAAATATTGCTGAGTACTCCATATTGACTATTCGATTGGTCGAGCTCGCAGCTGACGCTTTTTTTTTTTGTAACAGATTCGTAAATTACACGAGGTACGTAATTCTGTAGAAACACCGTGGCCAACTCATCAGTCAAAAAATATTGGAAAAAAGAACTGAGTATCGACCACTAAAACCCAACGAACTCATGACCGACGTACTTTTGAAATATTTGTCATAAAACTATGGCTGAATCGATATGTCCTTCTGTTCCTTCACTTCATCCCATGAATAGGCCTGCAAGACGGGTGAGCAGCCGGTGCCATGGGTGCGGTGATAGAGCACGCCTGTAGGGCAACGTAAGCCGCCCCCCCAAGACACCGAAAACAGCTGCAGAGCTGGTACAGTAGCTACGAAGAGTGTGCTACGATAAATGTAGCACGTTTTTGACTGGCTAACACACTCCTCAACCAAGAAACTATCACCCGGTGTGATAAATGTCCCATTTTTGTTGCACATTATCGTTCGGTTAGCACCTATTTACGGGGGACGATAGTAAAATAGGACCTACGGTAAAAAAAAAAACAACTATATATTTCCCTATTTTTACCAACACTGTTTGGTCCTATTTGCTTTGGGCCAGGGGATACGTACGGCGTATTTCATCGGGTTGAGCCTACTCATTTTATCAAAATCGGGGTGTTGGATGACTTGCTAATAGTATGGTGTATAGACCTCAAGAGAGGGGGCCTCAGAAAAATTGCAGATGCACTGCTACCACCGCAGGTAGCAAAAGCGTGCTTTCAGCTGTACGACAGGCATCGACGGAAAGCCGTGACTTTATGTATATACCTGCCCTCGGATGGTAAAGCCGTGCAAGCTCCGCGGGCAAAGCTGCAGAAGACCGGACGCGAGCCGCATCGCCTGCGACATGAAGCACGATGCGATGTCGGGTAGCAGAATAAAACGGTCCATCACCCATCAGTCGGTTTGTGGTTCGGAAATACGTTGTGGTGTCTATTTTAAGGGGGTAACTTTGTCGACAAACATCATTGTATGTGCACCGGTGGCGGGGACCCGCCCCTTGCGCAATGTGGCCGTACAAACATCCTTGCGGAGACATCGAACAATGCATATATCTAGCAAACCCCACGGGATGTCTACGACATCTCTATTCGGTATAATACGCCTCATGGTGTGCTAGATTGTTCAATGTCCCCACAAGGGTTGGTTTACGCCCACATTGTGCAACAGGCGGGGGGTCCCGGGGGTCCCGGGGGTCCCGGCCACCTGTGTACCCGACCTTCGCTGTTGGCCTCATGCCTTCGTTTCTGCAACGCTTCGGCCTCTTCCCAGGGACCAACACTGTAACTTCTCCACCTCTTCTTTCGAACTGGTCAAGCTAAGGATCGCGCGATTCTAAACAGAACGAGATACATAATTGTGGACTACGACCGGCAACGGCACTCTCCACTTCTTCCTTGGAGCTGGCCGTACCAAGGATTCGTGAAAAAGGGAGTTCGACTTTGCGCATGGCTTTCCTTTTGGCTTTGGTTTTCCTCGGTTTTGTATTTCTTATTTCGGGGGATGTTTATGAGCGGTCATTGTTGAAGAAAGCTCATGCTGGACATTGGCGGATGGAAAACACAACAAAAACGACATCATGACCTCGTTCCTTACCTCCATCAGTCTACGTATCTCGGCCCTCCGCGGACCTCCGTCCCCTCTCCGCCCCCCATCCCCACCGCCTCCAGCGTGCTTTCCCGTGCGCAGAGCCAGCAACGCCGCTTTCGCCCACAGCTTCGGTGCTTTTGGTGCGAGCACGAGAGCTTCTTGGACGTCTCTGAGCGCGTCTTCCAAGGTCCCCAAACCCTCTCTCGCCGTGCATCGCATGGCGTAGAGCTCCACAATCGTGTCTCGACCGGCAGTAGAGACGACCACGGCCTCCTGTTGCGGTACTGGGAACAACCTATTCAAAAAGCGTCCCCCCCGGGCTACGCTGGGCTCAGGCTCGGGCTCAGACAGCCCCCCCCCCGTCTGTTTGAAAGAGTCCCTCGGTTTTCTGTCACACCCTCCTGCAATCGACTGCGGCGATGACCTGCATCCCTCTAGGAGGCGGCTATCAGCCCAGCTGTGATCGCCGCTTTGAAGCATGGGCGTACTGGTAGCGTCAGGCGGGGCGGGTCGTTCGCCGCCCGTCGAGCTCTCACTTCCTTCCGCGAAGGAAACATAATCATTGGTTGAAGAAACGGACCCAGCCCCGGCCGCTGCTGCCGCCAAAGCTGTAGCAAGGCTTGCTTCCGCTGTCTTGAGTACTTCTTCCGTGGAGTGCAGTCGTAGCGGCCGCCGCCGACACTCAGGGTCCCCGTCCTTCGTCGCATGATTTCCCGGATCGCTCTCGGGCTGGAGAAGGGCTGCAGCCATCACGTCTTGCTCGGGCCGGAGAAGGGCAGCAGCCATCGCTTTGTGGAGGGCTAGGAGACTGGTGAGGCTTTCTGAGTCCCATGTTAGTACGGCCGCCCGTTTTGAGTTACGTTTTCCCGCCCCAGGAGTCAGCCCGCAGGGGGCGAGCGGTGAAGTCATCGAGCCCACGGGTTCTACGGCAGGGACGGTTTTGGCGGTGGCGGTCCCGGTCGCGGGGGCAGCGTCGCTGCCATCAGCGGGCTTCTCCGGAACCTCTGCCGGCTTGGCTTTGTGTGAGGCCGGTTTTCCATCGACGGTTTCGTGTCCTGGTGTGATTTCTGGTCCCGTTTCTACAGGGGAGCCGGGAGGGTCGGCCCTCAGGAGGCACAGGTAGGTTAGTGCGCCCTGCAGGAGAGAGACCATGTGGTCCCGGCTCCTTCCCGCCAGCTCCGCCAGATGTATCCTGTTTTTTATTCGGTGGGGCACCACGGAAGAACGGACCCAAAGGAAACAAATGATGGTGCGTGGAACAAATATGACTTGGAAAACATATTTTAGGGTTTACCGGGTGCACTCTGTTGTGTTGTTGGTCATGAGACGGTATGCGGCACACTATTGTATGTAGGCAAGTGATCGCGTATCAGGATTAGTTTGGCTAAATTTCTTAGAGGGCTTTTTTCATTTCCGCCCCCCTAACCCGAAGAAGGGGATCCCTCTGCCATCGTTTTGTTTTGCGCCTCTGCTGCTCTGTGAGAGTTTCATTGGTATATTTTCTAGCCGGTTTAAGGGTAGAGGTAAGGGTATTATCAACTTGCATGACGATCACAGCATCGGCTACTCCCTGCTCGATGTGGGCATGTTAACGTGTTGACACGTTATCGAGTTAACATGTTGGTATGTTAACATGTTGACGTGTTAACATGTTAACTAACATGATAACATATAATATGTTAACATGTTAACTGACCCCTCTGGGGCTTCAGAGAGAAAGCATCGCCGAAAACGAAAATTACTTCATCACAGTATGAGTACAGAATTCGGCCAAAAGAAGAAAGCAGCCCGGGCTACCTGTGGGTAGAGTGTGCATCCGAATTGCAATATAAGGAGCTGAAAGACACACTTCTCACCATGACGAATTTACGAGCGGGTGCTGCATGTTCCTCTTGGGCCGCTTGATAAGACCGCACTTCTTGTTGGGTTTAAGGTCACTATGCTATATCGTGTCCCTCGTGTTTCAAGTCATTAGTGAACTAATTTCATCCACTTTTATCAAATCAAAAGGGTTTAAAACTACAAAAAATACTTGTGATGTTTGACTAATTTGATACTGCACCTGGAACCCTGAACGGTTCAGTTTGGCGTCCGAACTAGAAATAAAGAAGTCGCATGATAAGGGTGCAGAATGATCCTACTCGTACTGCTGCGCGTTCATATTCACACCTATGTACGTAGGACAAAAAAAAAACCACCAGCATCAATTGTTTGGTCGTTATGTCTGTGTCCCAAAAAAATGTTTTCTTCATGCCGCCCAGACAAGAGGTACAGCTGTAGTACAGTAGCTGCTCATCACAAAAAATTAAAAGCTGTTACTTTGCGTCGGTTGCTGTCACCTTTGCTCCAGCACGATGGTCATCATCCCCAACACCTTGAGCAGCTGAGAGAGCTGGGTTTTCAGCCCCTTCGGAAGCTTCCCCGCCCTTTTTTCGGCTCGAGTGCCCTTCGCACCACTGTTCGTTCGCCCCGCCCCTTCCGCGCTGCCACCACGTCTGCCCCCCCCGATTCCAACGTTTGGCGACCCGCTGGGACTTGCGTGTGCCTGTCGGTGAATTTCCGTGAGGCGTTGGTGGAATTCGGAGCGTGGGAGAGTTGCACGCTGAATGGGATGTACGCCAAGCACGACTGCGCTATACGATCAATAGACACGATTGGTGAACATAGAACGAAAATAGTGAAAGGCTGTATAGAAGGCGGAAAGTACGCTGCGAAGGCTGAAGGGGGGGGGGGGGGGGATCGAAAACGTGGGACCTATATAGAGGCTGACCGCGTGGAGGCAATGGTAGACAAACGCGGGACCCTGAAACGCTAGCGTGTAAACACACCGCTGGTAGTCGGAAGCTACGGTATAGCGCAGCGAGGTCACTCCTCGGCTAAGGACAACCCTTATCTCCTTTCCCGCCTCCCTCCCCCAGTCGGCTATCGAAGGAGGTGGAGGGATATCAGCCGGATTCTCGACGGCTACTGGAGGAAGAGAGATATTTAAAGCGAAAGGCCACAATAATGTTGTTCGGCCATGGAGAGCTTATGATACCACCTACCTGTATATCCCCCCCCCTTTCGCTAAATTAATTAATTACCCATTACCCATCCCCTTTTACCGTGCGCAGCAGTGAGACCATTATCGTGTGCCTCGTAGATGAAAACTAATGAATGTCTTGAAATAGTATGGATTCATTAAAATGGTTCTCCTCCTTTTGTCACGTGCTGCGGTAGAGGTAAGCATAATAAAAGTACTGCGAGGTTCCTCACTTGATTATAGTATAGGATCTCTGCACCACACCCGAAACCAGGCTCGAGAAAAAACGTATATCGTCTCCCTCTTCATCAATCACCATTGCTCAAGCACTGCTCAAGTCATTGCTTGATTAAGTTTATCCCTACCCTCAAAACCGGGCAACCATTGTTGGTAGGAAATGGGCAGCGCTTTCGCACCCCTTGTTGCCCAACGCACAAAAAAAATATATATCGGAAAACGAGACACGCTATGAGCACGACTAGCTCAGCCGTTTTCTAGGCGTTCCCTGGGAAGCAAACGCCACGAAATAAAGCGTAGAATCAAAGAAAACAGACAGGCGTTGAGAAGGAAGACATTTTTCTTCTACGACAAGCAGGCAGGCAGACAGGCAGGCAGGTCGGCTGGCCTACTAGAGGGTGCTGCCGGTTGGGTGTGCTGGTGTACTCGGTATATACGATATATTTATGTAGCTGTGCGGGGGAATGCGTAGAGACAGCAGGCATGTTTTTCCCTGACGCATGCGTATCATGCTCGGAAGGCGTTTTTTCCCATCACTCCATACCTACACGATAATGTACCAGGTATAGAGTACACTATTTCCCTTCGGAGGTGAAGAACAAGGAACCAAAATCGAACCGAAGAATTGGTAGTACCCATGGTGCGTGTATCACACTTCGTATAAGGGAAAAATATAAACCGTTTTTACACGTTTCGCGCGCGGCCCACAGCAGGTACAGCAGTAGTCTTGTTATCAGTGGGGGCGACGCAAGAAATCGGGGGATGCCATGCCCGTACCCAACACCTCAGCAGCACCAGAAAAACAAGCATCTACTAGGTATATACTTCCTCCAACACATAAGTAAAGTCTGATATGTTTACACGGGCCCTTAGCCGTGTCCGATGCCGTTGGCGATGATATTTTTGAAATCTTTGTCCTTTTTTTAGTTGAACCCCGCTTTTTGTTTTTTTTGCGCAGCCTCCTGCATGGGCCAGCGGCCGAACAAAAACCAGTCGGCCGAAAAAAGGCCGTATTTCGCCCCTTTTCCCGGAAACAGAGAAGAAAATTGAAAACATGGAGAAAGGCTAAAATAGGCTAAAAAAAGTTAAATTTGCATTGTGTTTCCGCTTCATCACTGATATACGATACCTACGCCTCGTCTGAAAGCATGTCATCATGTGTTCGGCTTTGTTTAACGTGAAGACAGGCAAAAATAGTCAAAAACCGGCCGAAAACGGTACTAATTGGCCGAAAACGGCCAAAATAATATTTGACCCACATATTATCAATAACAGAAACTCGGATTTTTTTTCTTTGTTTTTCATGAGCATCTCTGTGACTTGATATTTTCAAAGAACCTAACTATAGCATTGTGCGTCTTTCCGTTCAAACGCTATGGCCCGTGCGCCATAACCGACTTTACGTATGTTGTCGGAGGAAGTATATGAACATATTCCCTGCGTGCCCTGCCACCATGAACGCCTGTCCGTATAGATACGCATACGGAACACTGTTGTCACTGGTGATGTGCGCAATACCCTGAAGCATAGGCTCTAAATATTCCCGGGGACGAAGTTATTTGTTGGGTGTACATACGCAGCTGCAGTATGTAAGTACCTCAATATCGACGCCGGCGCCTGCCACCAGATCGGAAGNNCCTGCCACCGAGCGCATCATCTCCAGCACCATATCTCCTAAGCTTGAGGTCCCGCCACCGCGGCCGCCACCTGGTCGCCTCTGCTTCGTAGCCAAACGCGAGCCCATAACACGCTTGCGGAGACCATGCTTGGCCGCTGCAGCCCCGGAGGTAACCGTATCACGACGTCCGCCATCCGCGCCCCCGCCAGCCAGTCTAGCCCGTAGACCCTTAGCGTTACAGTGGGCTCTCCACAGGGGTTTCCACGCAGACAACAGGAGGGATGCTTTTTTCTCCAAAATCTCGAAAATGGTCTCGAGGCTCTGAGAGGGAGGGCAGGGAGAGACCGAAACAATAATTTTATCGGGGGCATGGCAAATACCCAATACTTCACGTGACTACTCGTATGAGCAGCATCGCTTGTTGCTAATCGAATAGCAACACCAGCAGCAGCAAC
>JAXFYO010022644.1:1812-12872 GCA_034768055.1 Saccharina latissima
TACTATCTACGTTATGGGGCCTAACAGACCGGAATAGTCACGCCCTAACATGTGTTAGCAGTGGAGGAGCAATCGTGCAACGCTGTATCATAGTGATGCGTTCACATCAGCGAACGTCCTAAAGCTATAACGTTGTGTTTCTTCTCGATGTCTGCGGCTCTGGTACGGTGTCATAGTGATACGCCGTCTCCGGTATATACGTGTATTATTACTGTAATTACTAATAACACCTTACTGTAACGCGATGTTACTGTAGGACTTGTCCAGTTGTACGTTATGAATCTAAAATGCACTGCTGTGATCACAATCCACCATGTCGCTAAATTCCTAACATAATGCTATAATGTAGGAGGCTCTAGGCATTACACCCTTAACATAATATTAGGATCCAGGGTAGTTTTCGGCATCATGGCGTCCTAACATAATGTCAATAGCGAGTGTCGTGTTTTCCATAACACTACTCGTAAGAGGTTATGTTATTCGAATATTTTCGAAGTTATTCGAGCCTTCCTTATTATCCCAACGTAACATTTAACATAAGTTAGGTACGTTACCTTCGGACATGGTCGCGAAGTAACAACTATGCTATTAATAGGATGTTACGTCAATGTGGAGGAGTGTGTAACATTATGTTAGCATGTTACTCGCATTGACAATCTGGGTGTAACATTACGTTAGCACGTTGTTACCATAAATGGCAATTGGGCGTAACGCTACGCTACTACGTTAGTTACCGTTGGATGTGCCATTGCTGCAAGATAATGTTCCTAAATTTCACAGTTTTGGGCTCTTGGGAACGCAACATGCGTTACCAGCGTTACGGTTGGACTTGTCATTGCTATCACATATGTATGTCACATAATGTTGCTATGTGACCAGTGTTACACTTAAAGCGGGGTCGCGGAGTAACGTAATGCCTACCGGTATGATTTACTGGATTTCAATATACCCTCTNNTATCATCCCCGGGAGGGGAGGATAGCATGGCACCCCCCGCCCAAACAAAGCCTGCAGGTTTTCGAAATCCCGAAACAGGGGGGATCCCGCCAGTACTCTATACACCAATAACGTGTTACAACTAAATCTGCATACTCGCACGT
The DNA here is from genome assembly GCA_034768055.1 of Saccharina latissima. Lineage (NCBI taxonomy): Eukaryota > Phaeophyceae > Laminariales > Laminariaceae > Saccharina > Saccharina latissima. The sequence goes on from JAXFYO010022644.1 coordinate 2,912, forward strand.
ACGAGCTAACACAGAAGTAACATATAGTTGATGCTCAATTGGGTATGTACGTTACCTACTAACTTGTGTTACTACATATTTTGAACACGAGTTAACACATTAACATAATGTTACAGTAGTAGTGTTTTATCGATCGTTTGCGATATTTACGTAACGTGTGTTACGATGAACTTAGCGTTTCGGCTAACATCCTAACGTTCTGTTACTCGCAATGAGCCAAAGACTATCACAAAGTAACACTTTATTGTTGCCAGTACGGCATCTAGCTCGCAACACGAAAACAATGTGTTGCGCAATCACCCGCCAATATCGCAACGTACTGCTAACACTACTGTATGTTACCAACATATATATATAAATCAGGTAACGCAGAAACTTTTATGTCAAAAACAAATGTCTCTGAGCCCTAGCGTTGATGTGGAACGTTAAGTGTTACATGTAGTAGTATGGGCTTGGAAGGCCGGTAATTAAGTAATTACCTCTTGATGGGTAATTGGTCCGTTTTCGTATTTTGTTGAACGACATTCCTATTCGGGAGATTTGAAAAAACTTAAAGGTCACATGACCCATCCGGGCTCAGATGTCATCTGGCTCTGGGATAATATAAAGCTGCTTCTCTTCTACGCGACAAGAGGAAACAAGAACGAAGAGACAAATGCCGTGGAGACTTGGCGTGCCCGACTGTGATGGCGTTGTAAATGGAGATTGCTGTGGAAATGAAGAGTGATCACGGCGGGAGGAATGAGATTAAAAAATATTTCTGTACGTTCGTTAGCACGACATATTATACATTCCCATATGCGATATCCTATCCGGTACTACACTCTTTATCATGCACACAACAACACCACACACACAAACCGAAACACAAACATAACGGGTGTAATACCCATGATGTACAAAATGTTTCCCAGTGCTACTGGCAAACTACACCCCAAATTCCGAAGCGTGCGCAGCATACCATGAAAATTCGCGTACATGCCCATCATGCCCCAACCGCTTTCGTACAGAGGAAGCGGGGGACCAAGAGAAAGCATAGCGCTGGAGCGTCGCATTTTCTCTCGCAACAGCCTCCGCCGCCTCGCGCTGCTGCTGGCGTTTTGTGGCGTGCTGCATAGAGCGTCGCGTGTTCTCTCGCGACAGCCTCCGCCAGCTCGCGTTGCGGCTGGCGTTGGGTGGCGTGTAGTAGCCTCCGCCTCGCTCGCACGGGCTACCCGCGACCCTGTACTTCGTTGGTACTACAGTATCGGCCGCCCCTGGTATCTACTGTGTCTGTTGCTAACGGTGAACACACGCCTCGTTGCTGTTGTTTCCGGCAACAGAGAGACAAGGAACGCAATTTGCAGACTTCCCCTTTTTCTACACTGAGTGCTCGCAGACGTCACGACGCAGGGTGTTTGCGGCTGTTCTGCTCGGTGTTGTTGCTGTTATTGTTGTTGTGTGTGATGGCTGGACGTCGTTTTTCTTTTAATGGTTTGTATTGATACGTCGAGCACAATCATTGTCAGTCCTCGTTTCTATCGGTTTGGACAGCAAATGGTGCATAGTGAATGCGGCGGTCCCTGATTGTTTGGTGCGGTCAGAATTTGAAACCCGCATTTAGTCGTAAGAATATCCCAGGTTGTCTCTGGGTTGGAAATTGAGGTGTTGGTATGCTGATTTGGAGGATAGTGTCAAGATATAACCTCTATTGCAAATGTCACTACAAGCACAGCAATATGACAGGGGATTAGCATGTCTCGTGCATCTCCCCTGCGATTGTTGGTCGAGACGCACCCTCACAGTACACCCGAGCCCTTAGCATACAACTATTCGAACACCACTCGTACGTCTTTCCTTGGTCTTCCCTTGACAGGAACCCTCAATGTCTACGACTGGCGTTGGCGGCAGAGAGAAGCCTCGAGGTCTTGAGGAAGAACCGAATCGCTCAATATGTCGTGGTTCCGGCGGTGGAGTGCGTGGGGGCAACCATCGATTTCGGTGGCTGGCTAGGGTTTCTATGATGGTTAAGAATGCCGACCCTGATCTCCATAATGCCCTTCGCCCCTTCAAGGACCCCGCACTACTCCAGCGCCACGGCAAGCAGGTGCTCGACATCATCATTCGTCTGGCCTCCGAAACTCGGCGGAAACGCCAGCTGGATCGTTGGGTGGAAGATGGTGCTTCAACTGGCGCAACGGATGCACTTCGCTGGTTGTTCGCCTCCTACGGAGACTCCGTGAATGATAGAACACTATCGTGGCTCTTGGATGCAGCCGCAAAAGGAGGGAGCGTCGAATTACTGTCCGCTCTTTTGTCTGCTGGTGCTGGACCGCTGGTGCGGTCGGCTGATGGGGTAAGCCCGGAAGCTCCCCCTCTTCATGTGGCGGCTCAGAAGGGGCACCGACGCTGTGTGGCAAAGCTCATCGAGGCGGGTGCACCTGTTGATTCAATGCATGCGTTCGGGGGCACTGCACTCACGGCGGCGGCTAAAGGCTGCCACAAGGGTGTAGCAGTTGAACTCATTGCTGCCGGTGCTGACGTGAACAAGACACTGGACATCAGTTGTCGTGACAGGGCGGCGTATGTGGCGTATGCGGACTTCACACCGTTGTGCAATGCCGTCAACAAGAACGACGATAGAATGGTGAAGCTCCTCCTGGAGGCAGGGGCGGACCCTTCCAAGGGCCCAGCGGACTTTCTACCGCTCCATATGGCGGCCTGCCTTGCGTCTTACGAGATTACAAACAGACTTTTACTGGCCGGAGCTAGGGTCAGTTTGGTCAACAAGTATGGTCATTCCGCTTTGGACCTTGCCTGCGCATACAACCAGCCTGCTGCCGTTGATCTCCTGCTTCGCCACAACGCTAGTGCGGCCTCTCTGGGCAAAAGCCGTCTTTCACCAATGGATTATGTCGGGTCACAGGTACTAGCACTGCGCCAGCAGGGCGCAATACCCATAGGAACGCGTGGAGGGATAACTCTGGTTGGGGGGGACATGCAGGTGCCGGGGCTGTGGGCGCGCGATCGCCCAAGGCAAGATTGCCGCCCACCGATGGCTCGCCCATGCACGTTGAATTCCGCGGAGACTTGTACCGCTGACAAAATTTGCGACTTGCTACAGTCCGCTGGTGCATGGAGTCGCCGGGGTTGGCTAGTAGTGATGCGCTCTCGCTCTCACGTAGAGGTTGCCAAAGAGCTTGACCACAGCATTGAAGATGCTCTCACGCTGCCTGTGCTTGCACTACCGATGGTGCATGAACCCTCGAGGAGCGCAGCAGGACGTTGCGTGGAAAGTGGCATAGATCAAGCCTTCCATGACGGTGGGCAAGCCAGGCCTGACTGGAGTGCTGCGGTTGTTCGGCTATTGCGAGTCCCTGGCGAAAGTCTCTTCCGCAAAATTGTGCGGTTTCTGTAAATGTATCGACGTAACGGCCAGCTTGTGTCGTTGTTGTCCATGTTCCCGCTTCGTGGTATATGATGGTCTTGCACATTTTGAATCGATCAGCTCTAATATATATTTAAGCGGTATGATATTTCTGTCGCCTAAGCTCGACGACACCTCAAGGGCGAATTCGAAAACCCTACCCGTATCCTGCACCTAGTACCATCTACAGTACGGCGTTTCGGTGATTCTCTCGGCGGAGGGTAGATGGTTTCAGCGAAAGAAAAGGTCAGGAAAAATCTCCCGTCACGGCAGACGTCAATATCACCAGATGATACCTTTCGTGTATCCTGATATCATTCGGGGGGGGGCAGAAGCATTGCCGGTCTCGTCAGAGCTGGCTAGGACTTCATGGCGACGACGGCGAGGGTAACAATCAGCTAGTGGCAAAAGCAAAACGAGTGCCAGGGGCGGTAAATGTGGGTGAGCATAATTGTTTCTCCAACACTGCCATGAGTACGGTCGACAGTACATACCCACTATGGGTGTCAGAGAGTGTCGAGGTTTGAACAAGGCAACGCTTCGTACGCCAGCCGAAAACCGGGTCAACTGAAGCATTACGGTACATGGACCAAACGTTTACGTACCGTTCCCAATACCGCTGGATCCTATATGTGTGTAATTTTTCACCATATATATTTCATGGGATGCGTACAGTAGCTCATGCTTTTTCGAGTTACATTGTGTATCGGGCTTGCTTAGCTTCCACTGAACTCTCCAAGTCTGTTGTTGGGTCCAGGGCCACTCGACCGGGTGACTCCCGTTTTATTTGCGGTAGTAGGGTTTTGATCATTTTAGTCTTCGCGCATATAAAACGGCCAGGGGAATGCCTGCCACTCTGCGACAACCTTTGTTGACCATTTGGAATTTGGAATGAGGTACAGAGCCANNNGGGGGTGTGGTATCTAGCGTACCCCCGGTGATAATCACTGTGCACAGGAGCCCGGCTGCTGGGGGGGTCGATACCGACGGGGTGTGCTATTGAGGAGGTGTGATACGGGGCGACGGTTGCTGCGAGTAAGTGCTGTAGCGAAAAGGGGGGTATCTACAGTATGTTCCTCCCGTTGGGATTAACACGTTAGCCCGGGTGAAATACTTTCGGCAACATCGGCATATTTCATATGGAGGTGTTGCAAGTGAAATTGACGTAAGTAAGTGTCGGAGCTGGGGTAGTGTTTGAAATTAGTAACACCCTGGGCGGGAATATATGGACCCTCTGAATGTTCACACGTGAAAAACAACGGTCCTTACGTTTCCGTCTAGAACTGTATGTTTCCCACAACCAAGTCATACGCTCTGTATATCCGGCAAGCCAGGTGAAGCACCCAAAAACAAATTCTAGAAGAGTACCACTCACTGTAGAACGCGCCCTTTCGTCGAATATCGAAGCTCATGAACAATGTCAATGAGATCTTCGGATACTATCGCTTCTGTTGAGTGTGCGCCCCTTGTTTCAGCAGAAACAAGTCACTGGAACTCACCCGAGCGTATGGTATATCACTACAGTAGTAATGCTGTGGCATGCAGCTCGAAGTCAAAACGATACATAGGTCCGACGAAGATATTGACGGAATGGCGAAGGAAAGATATCGTTGTCGTATTCGTTCTCGATCGAGATGAGACCAGGTCCGTGTTGTAGAACGTTCAATGTCATGACAGTGAGGCGTTGAGCTTTGTTGTTCTGGTGGTCAAGGTTCTAGCTGGCTGGTGGATGGCCAAGAGGTAGTGTAGCGAGCGCTGGCAATAAAGGGTGATCAGGAGAAGGGGAAGCCGGCTGAAAAAGGGGAGGGCACACAGCCGGTATGTGAATTTCCGCAGTGTGCGCCAAGTAATACCGTCACCAATAATATCAGAACACTATCGACAGCTTGCAGCGTGTATGTATCAACCAGGCCAATCACAAATATAGTGCGGTGTGAGTACTCGTAGCGCGAAGTAATCGGCACCCTCCTAAATCCATGCATACAAAACAAACACCAGTAACCGGACCAGGAACATAAGACACAGTCGCCATGCCTCTAGATCCTAGGCAAGCAACCTGATAAATAGAGCAAGACGGTAGGAGTAGCAGTCGTCACACGCAAGCTTTTGCGGGAATCATAAGAAGTAAAACGGTGCTGACGACACAACACAGCCGATATGCCACGACGTATGGTTGTGTTGTACTACTGTCCATACAACGGTTTGCATGATATCGCCGGGGTAGTACCACCCAAATAATATCTTGCCAATCACGCAGCTCGGTCGGCACAGTATAAATACGCGCACAACTCCATTTTTTATTTCGCGACCGTTCTCCAGGAGAGCTCATAATTTCCTGCTACATACCCGATGACGTAGACGCGTTTGGTTAGAGCGCTGGGGCGAGCGTCAGATAAGAGGGCTGGTGCACTCCCAGAGTGGAGACTCGAAATTGAGCGTCGAAAGGGTTGTCAGGCCTCGGTTCGTTTTATCGCCCACCCTCCAATTTCTATAGCTTTGTACCGGTATGGTATTGTGTTTGAAAACCTACCACGGCATTGTTTGGGAGTTGGTAAATCCGTTGGCAACGGACTGACGCAATTGTTTCAGGCCGCGTGGCAACCAGTTATACCAGGAGATTGTTCGACGTCCACTATTGGTGTAGCACCGATAAGTCATGAATCCCTTCGGACGTATGAGTGGGGAAACCCTGTTCAAGAGAATGAACAACATTTATGAAAGCCCTCCATGGTATACGATACAGCTTGTTGGTGGAGGCGGGGGCCGAGCCTTTCAGGGAGACGAGGCATGTTCTACCGCTTCACACGGCCGCACGCCAAGGGTCTTGCCAGATCATGAACAGCCTCATTCTGGCTGGAGCCAGAGTCGATGCGGTCGACGCTGTGGGCCGCTCCGCCTTGCACCTTGCCTGTGCTTACAGCCATCCTGATGCCGTTGACCTCCTGCTACACCACAACGCCAGCGTGACCCTAATGAACAACGGTGGCCTTTCACCGATGGATGTTGTCGGGGCACAGGTATTGGCACGGTGGCAGTGGGACGGGGTGTTGCCCATGCCTCCGATTGCGAGTCGCCCATCCACGCTAAACTCCGCTGAGACTTCTACCGTTGACACAATTTGTGACATGCTACATCCTTTTATTGCGTGGAGTCGCCGAGGTTGGCTGGTAATGATGCGCTCTCGCCACCTCGCAGAGGTTGTCGCCGAACAGCCCGATCGAAGCCATGCAGATGCTTTCGCTTTACGTGTTCGGGATATATATTTGGATCATGGTGTCTCGAGCAGCACGGCTGGGTTGCGCGACAAAAGACGATCAGCGCACGCCTTGCACGATGGTGAGCATACCACGACTGACTTGAGTGCTGCGGTTATTTCGCTATTGCTTGGCCTTTACGATGGTCCCTTCCGCAACATTGTGTGGTTTATGTAAAAGTATCGACCAAACAGCCAGCGGTACCTGGTATCGGCATCGTATACGGTACACCCGTATGGCGGCCGTCGAAAGCGGAATCTATCAATTGACCCGAAATCCATAAGTCCAGTTGTTTGGTACTTCGTAGCAGCTCGGCTCGACGGAATCATAAGGCCACGGTACGAGCTGTGTTTTCTGTACGCTCTACGTAGCAGAAAGAGTGCGGGGAGGGAGTGTATCTATGACGAAACCGAAGGACGGACACAAACCCTCGCCTGGGCGATGGAGAGGACCCCAACTTCACCAGAGCATTACCTGCACGTATGCTGCGGTTGTTGGAAGGGGGTAAACGCATTGCGGGTTCCACAAACGGTCGCTATGCGTCAAGGCGACAGCGAGGGAAATAATAGGATACCTATCGGTAGAAGCATATTGAGTGCAAGAGGCGTTAAACGTGCATTTATGGATGTTTTCGTCTGAGCCTTCCGTTGGGTGCGGTATTGGCCTAAAGCGTTCAACACATACTTACTGTAGTGCTTAATATACCCATAAGGTTGTGAAATATTGACAATGATGTACAACAGCAGAAAACCGGGTAGGGGGGGAGAAAACCGGTGTTTATGAGCCATATCTTGGGTCAGGATTACGACCTATCCGTGCGAGGCGTGACTTCGAGATAAGGGGGGGACAAAAGTCATGCCGGCGTAGTTGAGTACGTCTGCGAGAGGTGTCGTGTATGCGTGTGCCTTTTGAAAGGGATGAGTAAAGCACCTCCTGTTTGTGATACTTGCATTTCTCCAAGCATCGTTCGTGAAACTGGCAGCCAGAGATGAAGGAGACATCATTGACTGCCTGATGTTTGCTGGGCTCTGAAAGGAAGCCAACGGTGGGATACAGTGCTTAATTTAGCATATGCACGACAAGTTGAATAGATATGAAACACTGATACTATGGACACTATGATATACCAGGGTGGTACAGTAGTAAAGGCGATGCGTTGTTTTGTCTTCAGCATGTAATGCCGAAGCATTTGTACGAATTTCAGAAATGTGTGACCAAACCTGGAACCATGTTGTTAGAAATGGGTTGGAGCGACCGGCAAGATAAACGGTTTGTGGACATGAGGTGGAGTGGGCGGCAAATGAGATAGTAGAGACCGGGAGTTGAGCGTTGTGCGGGTCGTCAGGGCTCGTTTGGTCTTCTCGCCCACCCTCCCGGAACATAAGTTTGTACCGGTATGGTATCGTATGTGATGGGAAAGCACGGCAATAGTTTGCAGTTGATACATCCGTCAATCGTCCCTTTCATTGCTAGTTGTGCACCAACCACGTTTTATCAGGAGCTTGTTCGAGGCCAGGCGTTTCGCAAATAGTAGGTACTGTAATGATATCCAAATATAGGTGGTGAGTACCTCTGGACTTGTACGTAAGGGAAGGAAGTGTGTAAGGGAGGTTATGGTTAGTTCGAGAAAAATCAATTCGAATTTTGCAGATATTTTATTGTGTGCGATACGATTCACGACCGGGCCAGCTATTGATTTCAAGTTATGACAATAAAGTACAGGCTCCTGGCAGGGACGCACTGTCGCTGCCCCAGCCCTTCAAATTTTATTTCGCTAACCCTACAATAGCGGCAGCGGTGCAACATCCGTACAACAGCACCACCGCTTCACACCTTGGCCTTTGTGACTCAAGCACAGTCCTCTATTACTAGTGTGTAAATCTGTGTGCAATGTTCACGAGGAGGTCCATGCAATTGTGTTCACATTTCCGTGTACAGTTTCGGTATATCAAGCACACGTCGTCTAACCTCATCCTGTTACCCGTTACACAGCAGTCTACAGCAGTACGAGTACTCGGAGTAAATACAGCGGAGACGCCTGATTGTGATGATGAGACGATGCCCCCCCCCTTTCACCTTGCGACACCGCTGGGATTTCAAGTTGACAACATCCCTAATAGGGAGCTTGTACGTACAATAATAATACACCATGCAGGTTGTAATTCTCGTGTACGCGTTCTCGTGAGCTCTACGCTGTACGACCCTTTTACCAGCTGTCTTTTTCTGCTTTCCTCATACCAACAACGCTTAGGCTTGGCTACACCCCTCGTTCTGTATGCTCACCATGCACACCATGCAGACCATGCACATCACACTGCCGCCGTCGTTACGATTAGGGTGTCTCCTACGGTACGTGCGGTCACGTGTCGGGCTAATCTTAAAGGGCGACCTCTGCCTTCGCGGTTCCTCGTGTCGCCGGTTTGACCCTACTGTAGTTGCGCCGTTGTCGTTCACTTATCATCGGATGTATACCAGCATTACCCACGCTGATCTTCCGTCGCCGGCGCCGTCGTCGATTGGCTTCCCCTTGAACTTCTCGCCTAGCTCCTGGATGCCCTCGTTTGTTACGCAGAAGAGAACAGAGTAGAATTATTTGTTGTCGATGTTCCCAACGTTGTGTGATGCGTATGATGTCCGCGTCACCCTCTACGGTGTCGGCATCTCCAGGCGGGTTCGTGCACTCCCAAGCTTGTATAACGCTGAGCATTCCTCGGACGCCAAACGTGAGGTGGAGGACACGTAGTTTCACCTTCCGGCTGGGGAAAACGGAACGGTCCCTTCCGTCGAAATTTGGAAAACGCTTCGCTAGTGTTGCTATTTTGTTGGTCTCCTCCATGGCTACGCTGTTCTGCCGCAACTGGTCCGTGCCAATCATATTTCCGCTGACTCTCTATACATTGCGTTTTCTCCACGTTGTGCCCGTCTGTGTACGTGCATCCCTTTCCTGCCGATCTCGCACGGCTTCGTACTGGAAGTATGAGGCCCCCTTGCCTGCGTTGTTGGTATTGTTCTATACCACATGCTGTGTTGTGGTTCTACTGTATATAATATGCTGCGTTGTTGTCCTAAACTACTGTACGGAAGCGCAGTAACCAACTGCTACGATGCATCGACCACTCTTCATTATGTATGGGTATTGTATATCTTTCGAATTGCATTGTTATTATCGTTTTCTGAGTCGTGGGAGAGAGATATTCTTCCCCTCGGCCAGATATCTGTATCGCATCCTGCTGCAACCCCGTAAGTATTTCGACCATCCAATGTTACGGTCTCTCTCTTCCCACTATAATGTCGGCCTGGT